>LAPY01000430.1:44957-60650 GCA_000970635.1 Eragrostis tef | reverse complement strand
CTCCAATTTATCTCCGCATTCGGAGTACGCTCCACGCGCTCTCTTTCCCGCCGCAGCCGTTTCATTCCAACATAGCTGCCGTCTACATCTGACGCACCACCGACTTTCTTTTGTCGCACATCTTCGCTATCTACATGTGCACCACCACCATCCTCTTCTCGCACATCTTTGCCATCTACATGTACACCGCCACCGCCTTCCCCATTGCCTTCCCCTTGTCGCAAATCTTCGCCATCAACATGTGTACCACTACCGATCTCCTCTTCTCCATTCTCATTGCCATCCGCTTCACGTGCAGTATGTTCGTCCATCTCTTCATTCTCACTATCGCTATCTAAAGCAAGCAATTGTTCAACATTATTCTCTTCTTCTCGCTCTCTATCCTCTTCTTCAAATGTGTTGTCAAGGAAGTCGTTGGTTACCACGGGCATGGCATTCTCCGTCACGCCAGCCGCAGACACTATTGCATTAACAAGTTCCCGAACCGGAGAGATATTTGGACAATCAGGCACTTCTTGAGTCAACACATCAATAGGCTCATCCTCCAACATCTCTGTTTCGAGCAAATTTGCAACACTTGGATCATTATTTGTACTGTCATTTTCGACAACATCTACTATCACTTCCGCGATTTTAACTTGAGCATCTCTCAAGCATTTCTTATAAAGCATCCACTGGTCCTCCGTATCCAATTCTAACAAAATATAGTGAGCTCTACCACCTTCACCTGCATCAAAGCGTCCACGAAATCATACCACCTCCAACACCTAAACGTGATGCAACTCTTGCCTCTACTTCACTAAACATAGGTGCTTTCACAAATGAGATAACTTGTTCACTCATGTCAACCAATTCACCATGCTTATTCACCATTTCGCCAAAAATAAACGAACCACACGGTCCATCTACAAATTTTACAAACCATTTAGTTCTCACCTATACAAAAATAGACGCTACATTACTATATATAGCTAATAATACCTCACGTTATCTAACTAATTACCATTGCAAAAAAATGCCATGCATGCCATCCTACACGTCAATAAAACATTACAATCGGGGCATCGAGTCATACATGACATCTGATTACTCTCGATTCGTACCAAATACTTCTCATTCCCTAATCATAGCACTAAACCCTAACCAACTAAAACGGGCAAAATCAGCAACATTTCAAAATCTAATTGGAGAGGATGGGGAGGTACCTTGAAGATGTCTTCCCCCGCGATTTGGGGTCGATTCCCCCACTTGTGTGACCGGATTTGAGGGGATTTGGTGGGAGGCGATGGGGGGAGGAGGGAGAAAGCTCGGGTGGGAGGAAGAAGAAAGGAGGAGGGAGCGGAGCCGCGCGCGGCTAAGTGCCCCGCGAGTCGAGTCAAACACGACTCCTCAGCGAGTCGCGCCGATCGGGTCGCCGCGACTAAAGTCGTCCTTTGCCACCGTGACAGCTGCCGTTGACGTCGCACATAGTCGCGTCTAACGGATTGGCGCGACTCAGTTTTCGATCGCTGCATTCGATTTAGGGCGACCAAAACGTCTAGATTTGCAAATCTAGTTCCGAATAGTCTGTTATTAAAATATTATTTAAAAAATGTTTAAATAATAAAAAAATCTCTGTCTACGTTTGACACTACTATTTACATGCTGCCATCAAGTTGTTTCTCTCTCTCTCTCGTTAACATGAGCTGAGAGTCGGAGAAGTCACTTCTTTTTGACTCCACGGCCATTGGCGTCGTACATGAATAGTTAAGAAGCCCGAAGCATTTTAGAGTCCTGTCAAACGCACACTTAACCAACGGTCTGTTGGAGATGCTCACCTTTCAAGTGCTTATTCTCCAAAAAAGGAAAAAAAAACCTTTCAAGTGTTTTTTTTAGGCTTTCAAGTGCTTCCGCTGGAATTGAGAGCACCTCGTTTTCTCGGTGAGAAAGACAAAAACTGAAGGCCCCAGGCAGAATGGGCCTCTCGGCCGAGCCTAGCCGAGCCCAACCCAACTATTGTCTATCATCTTCTTCCTCACTTCGAAAAGAGTGGTCTCACTCTCAAAAGAAGAAAAAAAAAGAGTGGGAGACCAATCGGCGCTGATGGAGGCGGCGCCGGCGGAGAGGGAGACGCCGGTGGACTGGGGTGATGGCGCGGTGGCGCTGGGTTTCAGAGTGAAGGCCTCCTCTCGCGATTCGGCGTCGCAGAAGGCGAGCAACGTGCTGGAGCCCGACCTACGCTCTCACTGGTCCACCGGCACCAACAACAAGGAGTGGATCCTCCTCGAGCTTCAGGTCCATGTCTTCCACTGTTTCTGCTTCGTATTCCTCCTCTCCTCTCGCTTCTCCCCCAATCGAATTCTAATTTAGTAGTCACCCACTCACTGACCAAGGACTGAGGGGCCGCTTGGCTTGCAGGAACCGTGCCTCCTCTCCCACGTCCGCATCTACAACAAGTCCGTCCTGGAATGGGAGCTCACTGCGGGACTGCGCTACAAGCCCGATGCCTTCGTCAAGGTCCGCGCGCGGTGCGAGGCGCCCAAGCGGGACATGGTGTACCCCGCCAATCACACCCCTTGCCGCTATGTCCGCATCTCCTGCTTGCGCGGCAACCCCATCGCTATCTTCTTCATCCAGCTCATTGGTATTCCCGTACCCGGGCTCGAACCCGAGTTCCAGCCTCTGGTCAACTACTTGCTGCCACAAATCACACCCAGCAAACAGCCACCGTCTCAGAATATGCACCTCCAGGTTCTTTTTCCACTGCTACGTGCTTCTAACTACTATGTTTCTTCTTTTTCTCCTGTAACGGCTTCGTTTGGGTTTGCTTAATTCCAGTTACTTAAAGACATTGCGAGCAGGCTACCACCATTTGTGCCTCAGATTGAGGTGAACACAGTCTTTCTCGCTTCTTGTTACATTGTCCATGCCTGAACTGCCCTTTTAACAGGCCGTTTTTTATTTAGTACAGGCTGACCTTAACAGTGTCGCAGACGACCCAGATAACATTGTGCGGTTTCTGGCTCTGCTTGCTGGGCCATTTTATCCTATCCTTCACCTTGTAAATGAAAGGTATGTGTTTCTTGTTCAACATGCAGTTCGCTAATAGCAGTTAGTATTGTGATACATGCCAAGTTCTCTGCCATCATATATTGCTCTATACATTATGTTTTGTCCACATGTTTGCATCTGCTTAGTTTGTGTGGCAGTGATATCTAAAATGTGTCCTAAACTTACAGGGACCCTTCAAAAATTTCGATCAGTTCTGCCGATTCAGACCTAAGAAATAATCCAGCTGCTACCCCAACAATTTCCTCAAATTTTGAGGCATGTAACTTTTCTTTCTGCATGATTATGTGCATCTGTTTTCTTAGTTGTTGCACTGTGCTATAGTAGTGTGAAAAGTCAAAACTACTGCATTGCATCCTAAACTACGATCACATGATGTTGCATTTGCAGCCTTGGTCATTTGTCGTTTCTTAGTTATTGAAGTGGCTGTTTTGACAATCTTTTCTCTTCTGTCCTTTTTACTCTTGTCCTGAACAGACTTGGTAAACATAGTGCTGACTGAAAGCATACACACTGAGCTCCTTTCGAGTTTTCAAAGACTGCATTAGCCTGCATCTGAGAGAATAGCTGTTGACAATCTTTCGCCTGCATAAGTTAGTTAATTTTACCCGCGTTCTTCACACAATCTTTTTTTATCACATGGGAAAAAGCTTTTGTTGACCATGTCGTAGTAACTGACAAGCCGAAATACTACCTTAATTCCCCTTTTGTTAACTTTATTAATTTCTTGCAAGAACCGTGCACTTCTTAAATAGGTTGTTCATTCATGGCAAATGGATCATATATGTCTTTTTGTCTGACAATCCTGTTCAAGGACATTTTTAGAATATAGTTTGTTCCTGGTGGTTTCTAAATAATATGAAATATAAATAACATTTAGCGGTATATTAGTAATTGTGAAGAAACTTATTCCATCTGGGATGACTAGCAACCTATCTGTTGACATAAGGAGTTTTTTAAAACTTGCTCCTGTTGCATCTATTATTCCTTGGCAAGTATCATTTTTCTTGTTCCAACCCGTTTCAACGTAATAGTACCATTGTGGAAGTCCTAATACTCAGCAAGAATCAATATGAAATTTGGCAGCATGAAAAAATGACAACTTATTATAATGTTCTATTCTACGAGGAAAAGTAATGCAAATCGTAATGTTTTATTTTACAAAAAACGTGACTATCATACACGGTGTGCATCCTTTTAGTTTACCCTACCAATGTGCTTCTTTTATCACCGAGAGAGAACTGTCACCTAGACGAATAGTAGAAGTTGAAGGGGTTGACAATCAGTTAATCAACAACAAAATTTAATTGTCTGTTCTTATGCAATCTCTGGGGGAACATAGATGCACTCAGCTTAATGATTCGGCCTGATATTATCATGCTAAATTCTTTCATTATGTCCAGGCACAATCTAGGAGATCACGCAGTCCATCTTCTGTTCAGCCTGCTTCATATTTGCTGGCATTTCGATCTGAAACTTGTGTACTGCTCCTAAGGAAAGCACTTAAGGACAAAACCCTTGGAATTGTTTGCCTTCGAGTATGTTCTCTAGCACTTTACTTTCTTATATGGTTATGTGATTATCCTTATAAAGAGGTTCTCAGTAGCCTTTTCTTTTAACTTAGGCATCAAAGGTGCTGCAAAAACTTTTGCAGTCTGATCCATTTTTAGACAAATCGATATCTAATGGTGGCATGCTTTCAAGTCATAATGGTGATGAAACTGCAAAAAGTGATTCTCCCAGCCTGGTTCTTTCGAGCGACTACTCTAGTTTATTTGGAGACGAATTTAGCATATCGGAAACTCAGTTTGACGGTTCCTTCCTGAATATTTTGGATATCGCTGCTGTTGAAGAAGGTATTCTTCATGTTCTATATGCAGCTGCATCACAGGTCAACTGTCTTATTGTTCTATCCTCATATATCTGATCATCATGTTTGTACTAATCTATTCAAACACTAATTTCTATCTTGACTTGTAACTATAGCCTCTGCTATGTCGCAAGTTTGCTGAAATCACTTCAGACATGTGGTCTGTCTTACCACTTGTTCAAGCTCTTCTTCCAGGTAATCTCTGGGGTGCCACCTCTTATTTACCAAGCACGTGTTACTTACTCTGGTCACAGAAACGATAGCTTTTATGACATGGATGGCTGTGATAGCTGAACACAATTTTTGTTATCAATTTTAATATAGTTATGATCTTATAATTTTTTGGGAGCAACTTTCGATATACCATTTTCGTGTGACCTACTTAAACAACTACATCAAATTCAGAGTTAAATTGTTTTACTGCCTAGATTCCATGATTTTACGTATTTTTGACTTGTGTTAGTATCTCGTACTAAGTGATGGCAGACCGATGTGGGTGGCTGTGCTGACTGGGATGGATTGTATGATTACAGCCAGGCCTACCTGTAATTGGATACTTGCACCTTGTCCTGTAACTGATAGTATTTGTCAATGTTGTGTGTTTGTAGCTCTTCGCCCTCCACTCACTTCTGGTCTTACCGAACAGATTGATGATTCTTTTAATCAATGGAATCATCCAACCGTTCAGAATGCTTTGTCTCAGGTACCTTGATGGTTTTGATTAATATAATTTGTTATACCATTCCTCAAGATAACTTTGGCTGCAGATTGTTACATTGTCGATATCATCATCAGTTTTTCATCCTCTTCTCAGAGCCTGTGCCGGTTATCTTTCGTCCTACCTTTCATCACATGTCCGTATATCTTTCTTTTGTATTTTTTTTTCGTTTCAGAAAATTAATGTTTGTCACATATTTTCTATATACTGTCCAAAGGTTCCTTAGAAATAGAAATTATTCATGCTTTTATTGTTTTTTGCCCACTTGTTAGGCAAAAGCAGCCTGCGTTCTGCTTGACTTGTGTAGAGGGCCGTTGATAACATGGATACCCATGATAACAACAAAGGTCAATTTCTAACCTTGTTGGAACTTAAAGTTTTTCCCTGTTACTTATTCTTTTTTGTGACTTATTTTTAATTCTTTATATACATTCAAAACAGATAGATTTTGCAGTTGAACTTCTAGAGGATCTCCTTTGTATCATCCAGGTGTGTAAGTGATGATTTAATTTATGTTTATGTCTTTCCTGTGCTAATTCTCTTGATGGGATGTACCTGTATTTGAGATAAAACAATCAGTTATTCTCAACTGAGCTGAGCTGATGCTGTTGTGACAGTATTCGACCATGACTGCTGTGGCCTTCCCCTTTTGAAATCCCAAATTGACATCAGTGCTTTGTTTTTTATTATACTAATTTAGCACGTTTTAATATAGTTTTCATTCCATATTTGTGTTCTTGACACCCTAATACAGTTTTTTAATTGAACCACATCAGGACTTTTTAACAAGATTGCCATTCCATATTTGTGTGGCGAACAATTGACTTTGTTCTTTATTATGTTGGTTAGGAAGCTGGCCGATCTCTTGCTCGTTCTCGTGCAGCGCTGAAGTATTTTATATTGGCAATTTCAGGGCACATGGATGATGTGCTCAAAGAGTATAAAGTAAAATCACGTTTCCCTTTCTGAAAGTGGTTCTTAGATGTGATTGCTTTACTGCTTACCTAACTTGCCTACTTTCAGGAAGTCATGCATAAGTTACTTTTCATATTGGAGATGCTAGATCCATTTATCGATCCCTCTACAAGTGTCATGAAGGACACAATAATATTTAGTGGCATCTCTGCTATATATTTGGAGAAGCAGGCAAGCGCGTACCATGTTGCCTTAAATATCATTCGAACAGCAGTAAAAAGGGCTGATGTTCTCCCTTCTTTGGAACTTGAATGGCGACGAGGAGCTGTTGCCCCAAGGTTGGTAAAATAATACCACCTATGTTTCAAAATATTTGTTATTCTGGCTATGCACTTGTACAAGCATTTGTCTGGGTGCATAGCTAGTATAACAAGCATTTTGAAACTGAGGTAGTATCTGTTACAGCTTTAACCTGAGTTTGACACTATAATAGCCCAATTCACATGATGATGCAAAGTGAACATGCTCTATCAAAGTCAACTAGTAGCGCAATTGTGTGTCGACGCATATTTATACTCTTTACCTTTTTTTAACAGAACTCTATCTGTTGTGGTAAAAGAACGAATTGCATGTTTCATCTTGATGCCCTTAACAAGTCGAAACACGAAATACATTCTGACCGGATTGAGTATAACAGACTGTTAATCAGGACTGGAAACTCGTTTTGCATTTTCCAGCAGCTGTCTTTAAAGTATACGACGAGCGTTATACAGTTTAGGGGTTATGACATGCTATTTATATTTTCCCCTTTTTAATAAAAAAATCAAGCTGACTTATCTGATGTCACTGATTGGTGAGGCTTCGGTCTTTTTTTTTTTGTGAATTTCCATGCAAAAAAAATCATTATTGGCCAACCATTGCGGAACCATTAGATTGGACTGGTTTATGATGTATATCAGCTAGTTTTATCAACCAAGGGATTTTAAGAGTTTGAGAATATGATAAGATATCTCCAACTGTAAACTTTATCCAATTAGCAATTAGGTTTATGCACAAGATATGTTATTAATATCAGGGACCAAATCAATCAAATGGCCAGATGGACCAAATCTGATGCACGGGTACTCCATTTAAAGTATTGCTTGTCAGATCCAAATCCTGGACCAAGACATGCTGTATACGTATACGACAGTTAATAGTGATGAATATAGTTTGTGTTTCAAGACCTTGATGCAAATGTCCGAAACGTGGACTTGCGTGTGCATATTATGCCATAGTATAATGAATGTTGTGGGCACCTTTATCGGCATCCACTACAAGGGCAAGGATAAGGGCAAATCTACAGTGGCGTCAGATTGAGGCTAGGATTTGGGGGTCAAGTTCTTGCTGATCGTATTCCTTAATCCCTACCGTATCAATGAATTATCTTTGTTGCATAGAAATACTATTATGCATGCTGGTATAACATGGTATTCCTAACTTCTGTTTGCAGTGTAATTCTTTCCATCTTGGATCCACATATGCCACTTCCTCCTGACATAGACCTCTGCAAAAGTACAGTGCATGAGATTGATCATCTATCTTTGGCTGTTTCGGATTATCCTGCATCGCAGTTATCGAACCCTGAAAATATTGATGGGCGTGATTCATCTGAAACAATTGCCAGATCTGAAATTTTTGAGCAGTGCAGTTCTTTGTTTGCTCCTGAAGAGTTGAAACAATCTGATTCGACAATGCTTACTTCGAAGGGAAATGAACATGATGAAAAAACTCAAAAAAAATTGGACCAGGAGATCCCTGAAATCAAAATAAGTAATGAGAAATTATCATCAAAACCTTTCCAGTTAGATAATATTGCTGCTGCTGATTACTTTGATTCACAGACTGATTATAGACAGCTGGTGAACCTCCAGGACTGTGAGCTACGAGCTCAAGAATTTCAGCGCTTAGCACTGAACTTATGCATGCAACAGGAACCTACACTTGAAGGGCATAATGCTGGAATTGAAGCTCTGCTGTTAGCTGGAGAATGTTATGTTAATCCATTTTTTCTCTTGGATTTCCAGAACTTAGAGCCTCTGGAAAAAATTGAACGTATCAATTCAGAGTTGATGAAAGGGAAAGTTTCCTTTGAGCCGAATGATTTGCACTTGAAAGATAAAGATCTAGTAACAATCTATAATCTGGAGAACAAGCGGGATAAATTTGTCATAGATTTACTACTGCAAGCGGCAAGGTTTGACTGTGCATACAATAAAAGGATACCGGAAGGGGAACCTTATCCAGATACATCTGAAGATGATAAACAGTCTGTACAAATTTCAGCAGAAGCTCTACAGTCTGCTGATGCTCTAACTTTGGTCCGAAAGAATCAGGCTATGCTCTGCCACTTTATCATGAAGCAATTCCAAAGGAAAGAGCATTCACATAGTGAAATTCTTCTCCAGAGCTTGCTCTTCTTGTTACATTCAGCGACTGATCTATTCTGCCCAGCAGAGAATATAATTGATATAATTTTGAAGTCTGCTGAAAACCTCAATGAGCAGCTTTCATGTCTTTACAAGTGCATTAATGCAGGCGATAAGAAATTAGATAGGGTAAAACTTCATGGTCTAAGAAGACGTTGGACTCTCCTCCAGAAGTTGGTTCTGGCGTCATCTGGTAGTGATAATACTAGAGAACTTGTCAGCATTAAAAGAGATGGTTTCCGTTTTAGAAGCTTAGTCCCCCCATCAGCATGGATACATAAGATATCGGATTTCACTAGGTTTTCTAGCCCGCTCCCTCGATTTCTTGGATGGATGGCAGTTTCTCGTTATGCCAAGGAATATTTAAATGAGAGGTTGTTCCTTGCTTCTGATTTCTCACAGGTTACGTCTTTGCTGTCAATTTATATGGATGAGCTTTCTTTGATGGATCGAGTTGCAATGCAGAATGCCAGGCCAGTAAAAGATGAACTATCTGATCGCAGTAAACACTTGCTCCTTAAGAAGGAAACTGTTCTGTCAGTTCAACCAAACATGACAAAACAGTTTAAGATTTTACTTCCTGATTTGCATTTCTTCTTTCCAAGCATGTGCAAATTGTTTAATGCATTTGGAGAGAGCATCTTGGAGGCTGTTGGGTTACAGTTAAAATGTCTCCCCGACAGTGCTGTACAAGATGTTCTTTGTTGGTTCTCTGAGATGTGCTTGTGGCCTTATCTTGAATGCATTAAGGAGCATCTTTTATTTGCGAACAAAGTGAGTTATTTGAGAGGAAATGTTGCTTCTAATGCGAAAGCTGTTGTTTTTTACCTACTTGAGTCTATTGTTGTTGAGCGCGTGGAGGCTATTATTCCGGAAATGCCAAGGATAGTGCACATACTTGTGTCACTTTGTCGAGCTTCTTACACTGATGTGGCCTTCCTTAACTCTGTGCTGTCTCTAGTGAAGCCACTCATCTCTTACTACTTGAGGAGCAGATCTGATGATGAAAAAGTATTGGGTCACATAACAGAGTGCAGCGATTTTGAGTTGCTTTGTTTTGAAGAACTGTTTGAAATTATCCGGTGTGGTAAACACTCAGAGGGCACAACCGGAGATAAGATTCAGGTACCCTTGCTTATCTTCATTCTGGGTTCGATGTTTCCTGAATTTTCATTTGAGAGGAGAACCGAAATACTAGGGTCCTTGTTAAGTTGGGTGGATTATCTCAGTTCCGATCCACCATCATTGTTATGCAGCTATCTTCAAAGCTTCCAGACTCTTATTGATGGTTGCGAAACTGTATTAGTACAAAATATTGAATTCCTTGGTATCAGAATCCTTTCTGCGAGAAGCCATTCTATAGAATCTTCTGATTCCTTAGGTGTTGATTGCATCATGCAACCTGACAAGAAAACACGGGATAGCGAAGAGGACATGCTAACAAAATTAACAGAACATTGTGAGAATGGAGAAAGTCGCAAGATTTTACTTTCTTTGCGCCCTAATAGTATCAAAGAATTTTGTGGAGCACTGGAGAAGTTTGTTTCACACCTTATTCCATCTATTGAGGGTAGTTGGAAATGGCACCATCTGTTGGCTTCCAGGCTCTCTTTGTCGATTGCAAAATGTTTGTTATTTGCAAAACTTTTAAAATCTGTTGTACAAGATGACATAATTTCTAGTAGCAGTGAACAAGATTCTGCTTTGAAAATTTCCTGTGAGCTGGCACAAAAGCATTGGGAAAGTGCCCTGGAAGGTCTTGTGGAATTTATATCAGTAAATCAGGAAACACAATGCTGGCAGGTGGCATCATCTATGATTGATTATATAATTAAGATACCGAACATCCTCACATGGGGTAATGTTCTTAACAGCATATGCTCTGCAGTAAAGCACTTTTGCTCTCATGCACCTAGGATATCTTGGAGGCTGCAGACGGAGAAGTGGCTATCATTATTGGTTTCTGGTGGAGTCGAGGACTTCAAGACTAGAGAGGTCTATTTGATTGATCTTTTCTGTACAATGTTGAGTCATTCTGAACCAGAGCAGCGCTCTGTAGCATTACAACAACTAGGGAGAATAATTAATTCCACAAGTCATACTGAAGCTGATTCATCATCTCCTACTTGTGACCAAAATGTTATCAGATCTGGTTCAACAGTTGCATCCCTTTTGGCTACTCATACATGGGACAGAGTAATAGCATTGGCTCTCCATGACTCTTCTATGCTATTGAGGAACCATGCAATTGCATTGCTTATGGAATATGTGCCTTTTGTTGATACGGAACATCTGCGTTCCTTTCTTGGATCCAGCAACATCATCCTTAATAGTGTGGGTCAACTTTCTGGTGTAATAGAAGAGGGCTATATGGCACGGATGTCGTTGCTGTTACTTTCGAGGGCTTGTCTTTATTCTGCTCCTGAAGATATCGCTTTGATACCTGAATGTGTTTGGAGGAAGTTGGAAAACATGCAGACATCAACTGGTAAACTTGTGATAATGATTATTCACATTTATGTGCCAACATATGTGAATTCTGATGTATCGCTTCTCATTACCAAGCTCTGCTTTTTCTTGTTTCTTACTAGGTGGTTTTAGTTATATGGAGAAAGATCTGTGCCGAGCTCTGTGCCAACTAAGAACTGAATCAGATGCTAAAAAAGTAGGGTCCCCTCCTCCTCCCTCCTCGTGCTTCTGAACTATTTTACTATGGGGGAACTTAATAATGTTTCATGCATGTTTTGATTACCGAGTACTGACTCATAAGATCTTTCTTTAGGATGTGAAAGAAGTTATCTCAGGATGTACCAGACAACCAATCAGCTCTGATTTTAAGAGCATCCGCGAATCAATTCTACAGGTCATATTTCCGAATGATTCTTTTTTACAATGTTATTTGCATCTGTTATGGTTGATTCTTGCTTGATTCTTCATTTCAGTTACTTGATTAAGTTCTCGTTATCAAATGTGCGTATCACAATCATATTGTACTAGAAGTTGTTGTGACCATATGGTGTTAATTTTTTCTTTGGTTAGAGCTAGTCTATCTAAACTTGTGAAACTCATTTTGATAGGTGCTGTCCTCTTTGAGTTCTGTTGATGCATACTTTGAGTTTTTCTCAGCTAGGTCTGATCAAGAATATCAGGTTAGAAATGCAACAGCCTTTCCTTTTGAACACCTCGTTTTGAAAACTCTTCCAAGTTTTGACACTTGATTAAATACAACACCAAGGAACTTGAAGAAGCTGAGATTGAATTGGAGCTTATTGAAAAAGAGAAAGAAGATTATGACTTCTCCGGGCATTCCCATGGTACCGTGGTTCGTGATATGCCATCATGTGAGCTGAATCAATGTAAGGGCTTATTGTTGCCAATTTTACCTTTTGATATCAGCATGTCATAATATACGTTCATTTACAGATCGTAAGCATGATAAACGGCTTCAGGAAATCCGTGAGAACATACGTTCCTTGTAAGTTTGCATAACATATGCAACTCTTCAAATTTACTATTCTCTGATTTCTGATGATGACTGCTATGTTCATCCAAGATTTTCTTGATTTAACACAAGTGTACATTGGAGTCTAGAAGCATATCAACTCTTAATATGTATTCATAATTCTGTTTTAATTTTGTTAGGGAAAGGTCCAGGCTCAAAGAGGAAATTACAGCACGCAGACAAAAGAAGCTGCTCACAAGACATGCTCGTGAAAAATACTTAGAAGAGACAAGGTCAAAGGAAATGGAGCTTATGCAAGAGCTTGATAGGTTTGGACCTATTGCTTTTTCCCTTCACATTTTGAAGCGAGAGATATTTAGCCCAATTTCTTGTATCTCTTTGTAGAGAAAGAGCCCAAGAGATGGAACGTGAAATAGAAAGACAGCGACAACTAGACATTGAACGTGCGAAATCAAGGGAACTGCAATTCAACCTTGACATGGAAAAAGAAAAACAAACTCAGGTACAGTGCACTTTTTTTTTCTGATTGAAACAACTTGTGTTTGAAAGGATGCTTGCGATCAATCCTCCATGCATGAAACCATTAGAACAATTGCGAGGAGAGCGGTTTTCCGTTTTGCCGCTCCATTGATATTGTGCTGATTGATTTTTAGAGAGAGCTTCAACGTGAACTGGAGCAAGTTGAGTTGGGGCGGGCATCAAGGCGGGAGTACTCAGCCAATCCTAACAGGTTGTGTATTTTTGTTCTACTGTCATTATTACATAACACATTGCGTCACCCTTGTTAGCATCACGTCCCGCTGTGGTTTCTATTTGCAACATTGCAGTTACATTTGTTAGTTGCTTGTACTGCAGCCGGTCTCGGGAGAGATATCGTGAAAGGGATGGCGGAAGATCACAGCAGGAAGGGAGCATAAGATCAAGCAGCCGAGGCCATGAGGGAGGAGGCTCTGCTCAAGCCTTGGCAGCAGCTGGGAGCCCTGGCCCAACAGTTATGCTTGCAGGATCGAGAACATTTTCAGGAGGCAACCTTCCAACGATCCTACAGCCTCGCGAGCGCACTGCTGATGAGGATAGTGCCTGGGCTGAGGGCAGCAGGGACTCTGGTGATGCCAGCAGCATCGGAGAGCCTGAATTCGATGGTGCGAGGCAGCATGGGCCACGAGGCAGCGGCAGCAAGTCGTCATCGTCAAGGCAACTCGTCGAACGGAGGGAGCGAGATGGTGCTGCAAGCACTGCCAGGAGAGAAGGTAAGTGGGAGAGGAAGCAGCATTCCTGACTTGCTAGTCTAGAGACAAATTGTAACGAACATTTTAGGCACAGCCTCTGTTTGGCTGTCGTCGGTCCACACAACTGATCTTCAGCCAGGACATTACCTTTTCTGCTTAATCGTATTGTGGACTACAACAGAAAAACATGCAGAACCGGGTAGAATCGTGTGCATATGTGCCAATGTGGTAATGGGTGGAGCTCAGGAGCTTGTTCACAACACCCATATGAATTTTGACGCAAAATCATCAAGTCTTAAACTAGATAACATGTACCTGTCAATTTCTTGAAGTTTACCTTGATTTCGTTCAAATTGCTGGAGCGTATAGGGGCCGGTGGTTTTGGGTTTGATTTCTCCGTCTATCTTAGAAGAGGCTCGAGGGCAGCAGGCAGAAGGAGAAAGCTTGGGCCGTGACGACGGCGGCAGGGTGGGAGAGTGATTGAACTGTGTTGAATAGAGATGAATAGAGATGAATTTGAGGAAGAAGACCATGGGATGCCATCGTTCTTAATCGAACGCTCGTGTCAGTTTACAAGTTCAGACGCGGTTTGCTTAACTATTTCTTACCGCTCGTATGGTTTGGTGTTTCGTATCAATGACTTTTGACGCTCGTCTGCCTCCGAATAAATTGTCTGACATTTACCGCGCGTGATATGAATTGTCTGGAGTCTGTGTACTGATCAAAGGCAGTAGCCGAGCATGCATGCACAGATGACGGCCGCTAGAAGAGCGGTTCTGACGGAACCCCTTGTTCCTGCTTCTGTGTCGCGTCTCCAGATATCGCTGGTCTGTGCCGGTGTTTCTGGGGAACGCACGGAAAAGGAAAAAGAAAAAGAAAAATAGCAGAATCAGCGAGGTTTAAGTTACTTCGACAATCTACGACTCTATTCGTGCTCCTTATTTTTACATTTCACTTCCCATCTGGCTCTAACCCATACGTCACTCTTATCTATTCTTTAATACATTGTATACATTAGAAGTAACTATTTTATATTTAAACGGCATTATTTGCTAACGGCTACATTAGATCACACCAGATCAGTTTATACAAAATAAAGGCACTAGTTACTGATCCCATATACCTCTGTATAGTTTGCAGCACGAGGCATTAATTCTCGACAGTGATGTATTTCTTGGATGATTCATTCTTTTTGTTCACGCAGCTCTTTGTTCTTTGGTCGCTCTCCGGAGACACCGTTTGATGCGTAGGTCGCTGCGTAATTGTCGACATGTTCCTATGAAATGTGAATCATGTACAATGAACACGCTGGCCGGTATGCATTTTTCTCATGAATGTCGTTACGTGAAACGATTCATGTGTTTGCTGTCGATCGGAGCAATTTCTTTCTTTCTTCTGTGGTCGCCATCCAGAGATCTACTAGCTAGTATTCTAGTTTGTCCTACATGGCTTCAAACACGTCCACGACATACTTATTGTGGAAGAAGACAACCAATCAATTGTCTGGTGATGGTGGATTCACATATAACCTTGGACCTGGAAAGCTTTCCAAATTCAGTCATCCGTGGCGTCATTAGGGTTGAAGAAATGTTGACAGGATCAGAGAGGAATAAGTTGATGGCGAGATGAGAAGGGTCGCCGAAGGGAAAAACTGGAAAAAAAAAAGGGACTGTCAAACGCTCGACTTTTCCGGCCAACAGATTCTACGAGATTCTCTTGATCGGTGGCGCTTCTTCTAGCAGTAGGAAAAGGGACTGCCCCAAACATATGAGATTGACACAAAGATCACAGAAAAGTCTCAGATATTATAGGTACAAATACGGAGTGGAATAGGAGGAGGACGGACGGGGACAGACTGAAGTAAACACTACAGCAGTACATTAGCTAAGGGTAAAGGAAGTGGTTGACGTGCAGTAGTGACAATTAACTGTGGTGGATGGATTGGATTTGGATACCAGCTGTAATAAACGATCGATCGGGGA
>LAPY01000430.1:23532-33779 GCA_000970635.1 Eragrostis tef | reverse complement strand
TCAACATCACGAGGGACCTCGTCTAACAAACGTCGAACAGAATACTCAGCAGCTCCACCAGGATATAGTAACTCGTCAGTGTCTAGATGTATAATCCAATCCATGCCAGCATCCTTCAACGAATAACATTGTCCTTAGTGTTGAGTACCTAAAGGAAAACTAGAAACCTAAATTGTTGCATAGCAGCCGCATCAATTAACTTAAAATTTTATATAAATGAAGTTCAATCTTCTCATATAACAGTGGAGATATCTGACAAGAGACATACCCGAGCCATTACAATAGCCATCTCCATGTTGAGTGATTGCTTCACAAAGAGTTCATAGTTGCAAGGTTTATAGAAAAACCCTGCAAGCCAAGTCTCATTCCAGATTCGACTTCAGCCACACAACAAAATACATCAGAAAGGAGATATAAGTGAGCCACATAAGGTATTAAGGAGCATGCCAACCTACACATTACTTGGCTGCTCAGCAATCAGAATATTAACATGTTGTACTATGCTATGTCCTAATAGAAGCTTACTATTCTAGCACAAAGGATTCTC
This sequence comes from Eragrostis tef, assembly GCA_000970635.1. Lineage (NCBI taxonomy): Eukaryota > Viridiplantae > Streptophyta > Magnoliopsida > Poales > Poaceae > Eragrostis > Eragrostis tef. The sequence goes on along the minus strand of LAPY01000430.1, from coordinate 33,232 downwards.
AAGGTAAACAAATCTAGAAAAGGTTCTTTTTCCACAGTAATTAAAGGAGATGTAACAAGTGATGTTTCATGCTTCTTCAAACTCAAAAGAAATCAATGTAAGGTAGAATGTGATGCTCAACATTCCCCGAACCACATGTATAAATCGTAGGATACAAATGCTGCAATATTTATTTTAAAAATGAAACCATTCTTAAATAAAGTTATAGCCACAACCCACGAAAACTTATTGCATAAGCATAATTCTCCATTCATCATTCATAGTTAATGGTTCAATGAGTTCTGAAAACATTTTTTCTGACACCGCCAAGAAAAAGTTTACCTTCGGTCCTTACTTTAAGAAATGAAATGCAGCAATCTTGCTTGTAGCAGGACGAAAATAGCACACAAGTGTTTCTATCAACGACAATAGCACACAATGACATGGCAAGAAGAAGCTGACCTGCGCGCCTGCTGCTCCTCAAGTTCCTTAGTTCTGTAAACCACTTTTACTCCCTGCAGCGTCAAGGGAGGAAAAAAGCACTCAATTAAAGGATGCAATGGAAACAAATGCAGAACCTCAAGAACACAAATGCCCTCGAAACTGGTCACCCACAGGAATTGACTCAAGAACCCCGGCGACATGGGGTTTAGCCGCCGTCCCTTAGATGAAAGTATGTGCAAGTAACAGGCAATGCAAGTTCAAACTATATTTATAACAAACGTGAATAATCACAAAATAACAAGTGTCAGCTGTTAATATCTCAAGTAGGAAAGGGTAACTGAGGTGTAAGGAACAAACAAAGGGGTATAAAATATCCTACGCATGGAAAAACATAAGCTGTTCTTTCCTCATAGATGCGTTGCAAACTCGAGATTCAGAAAATAAAATAGGGCATCATAGAAAAAAGCTTACTTCGCTGAATGGATCTTTAATGTTATCGCGCTCAACACTGCTTTCCTGCAGGCATTTAGCTTAGTTCGAACTCTGTAGACATGCCAGACATAAGAATAGCAGTGCAAAACTTGATTCTTGACTTTCTTTCACTTACGTAATTTGGAAAAATAACCATGTCAACATCACGAGGGACCTCGTCTAACAAACGTCGAACAGAATACTCAGCAGCTCCACCAGGATATAGTAACTCGTCAGTGTCTAGATGTATAATCCAATCCATGCCAGCATCCTTCAACGAATAACATTGTCCTTAGTGTTGAGTACCTAAAGGAAAACTAGAAACCTAAATTGTTGCATAGCAGCCGCATCAATTAACTTAAAATTTTATATAAATGAAGTTCAATCTTCTCATATAACAGTGGAGATATCTGACAAGAGACATACCCGAGCCATTACAATAGCCATCTCCATGTTGAGTGATTGCTTCACAAAGAGTTCATAGTTGCAAGGTTTATAGAAAAACCCTGCAAGCCAAGTCTCATTCCAGATTCGACTTCAGCCACACAACAAAATACATCAGAAAGGAGATATAAGTGAGCCACATAAGGTATTAAGGAGCATGCCAACCTACACATTACTTGGCTGCTCAGCAATCAGAATATTAACATGTTGTACTATGCTATGTCCTAATAGAAGCTTACTATTCTAGCACAAAGGATTCTCAAGGTAAACAAATCTAGAAAAGGTTCTTTTTCCACAGTAATTAAAGGAGATGTAACAAGTGATGTTTCATGCTTCTTCAAACTCAAAAGAAATCAATGTAAGGTAGAATGTGATGCTCAACATTCCCCGAACCACATGTATAAATCGTAGGATACAAATGCTGCAATATTTATTTTAAAAATGAAACCATTCTTAAATAAAGTTATAGCCACAACCCACGAAAACTTATTGCATAAGCATAATTCTCCATTCATCATTCATAGTTAATGGTTCAATGAGTTCTGAAAACATTTTTTCTGACACCGCCAAGAAAAAGTTTACCTTCGGTCCTTACTTTAAGAAATGAAATGCAGCAATCTTGCTTGTAGCAGGACGAAAATAGCACACAAGTGTTTCTATCAACGACAATAGCACACAATGACATGGCAAGAAGAAGCTGACCTGCGCGCCTGCTGCTCCTCAAGTTCCTTAGTTCTGTAAACCACTTTTACTCCCTGCAGCGTCAAGGGAGGAAAAAAGCACTCAATTAAAGGATGCAATGGAAACAAATGCAGAACCTCAAGAACACAAATGCCCTCGAAACTGGTCACCCACAGGAATTGACTCAAGAACCCCGGCGACATGGGGTTTAGCCGCCGTCCCTTCCACGAAGAGCAGGAACTGCGACACGCCGATGACCTTGTGATAGAAGAGCCATGGAAGAATCTGCTCCAACCCCGCGGAGGTGCTCGTCTGCACGCATATCTGATACGAGGCGGGGATCACGGTATGAGGACAGGGTCACAGGGCATGGAAAGAAATGGTTGCGTGATATTCAGGGATACCTTGGGGTTGAGGCCTTCGCCGGAGTCGGAGGGGAAGGACCAGCCGCGGAAGTAGGGGAAGGAGGGGGCAGAGGATCCGACGAGGACATCGGTGCAGGAGGAGAAGGGGTGGGACGGCGGCGTGGGCTCGGCCATGCCGGGGAAGGCGTGAGAGGGCCAGCGCGCCGTTGGGTCGTCGACGCCGCCGCCGCGCCACTGGAGCACAAACGCTAGGGCGGCGAGCGTGAGCGGGAGGACCGTCAGGAGGAGGAGGAGCTGGCGCCAAGCCGCGCCGCCGGCGGCGGCGGAGGGTGCCGGCGCCGGCATCTAGAACGCCGATCTATCGAGCCCGGCGATGTGGTCGGTTTTCCGCTCGCTTTCTGTTTCTGGTGGGTTACGTTTATTTCCTTAGTTGTACTTGTACGTTATAGATGATCCCATATTTCTCCTCTTATTTGAATTGCTATTGAACTACTGATATTTCTTTTTTTTCTCTATATCAACAATCAAGTAATTTCGGATTTCCCAAGTCATACAGTAAATTTCATTACAGCATATCGTGTTCAATAATTAATGTTTGTGCCCTCCTATTTTTGAATGATTAATTTCATAAAACCATAAACTATATTTTTTGAGTCTGGGTTTATTGAAATAAAACCCTATAGCCCGCAATATTTGATCCATACCATGGAACCAAATTGAGAGAGCCACAAGTATTTGCAGTCTCAGTTAAGGTATTAGTTTTGTATCCATAAGATATGGAGCAATTTAGTGGTCAAAGGATGCTTTGAGATACTTTGTCAAATCCTAATGCTTACATATGTTATATAAAGTGAAGTTATTTGAATTTGCATTAACCCAAAGGAATGCATAGGTTTCTTACCCAGATAATGACAATAGTGCTGCAACTTCGTGCCTAAAGCCTAACATACTCATCATTTACTAAGGCCTGCTGGGATTGCATGCTAAGCTTGCAACAATCAAACTTAGGCAACCGTACATTTTTAATTGTCAATATTTGGATGTACAACTTCGTCCGTATATAACTTCTAAGTCATTGAGCCAACATGGTATAGATTGAAGTTTGCTACCACTATCACGTTTCGTCTAAGGTTAGCCGGCTCATTTTCTTGCCACAAGTGTGACAAGACTGACTTTAGTCATCTTAGAAAACCAAACGTACGATTACTCTCTCCGTTCGTTTTAAGTGTCATTGTGGAAGCTAACAGAACTACTCTTATCTACTCTCTCCGTCTCAGTTTACTTAGCATTCTGGGACTGTTTTTTGATGTCCAGATTTATAAAATGTTTAGTAAACCTGAACAAACAGGTTATCCAGATTTAGAGAATGTTCAATGAATCTGGTATAAAGCCAGAACGCCAAAGTATTCTGAGACTTATTTACTCCTTCACATCGTTTTCAGCACACTATTTTTTTTTTATCTCAGTGTTTGAGGCGTAAACAACACCTGAAATCAAAAAAGATGAGCCCGAACCCCCAAATCTACACCTCGAGCCGCGACACACACCACGTCTCTGCGTGCTACCCCAGAATCTATCCGACCAAAAGGGTTGGCAGTTCGGCACCGACTTCCTCTGACCGAACACACTCCACGGTCGACCCACTTGCACCATACCCCAACCAAGTAAAATTATGAAATGAACGATCCAACTAGAAGCTGCACTTGTCTCTATATTCCATACAAACAAAGGTTAACAAAACATACAAACTGGCGCCATTAAATTGTAATCTCAAGGCAAAGGCTAGTCAATTTTGCTCCTCTTCCTCGTCCATCTCATTTTCACACACCAGATGACCAAGTGACACTTTAGCCTTTTTTGATTCAGGTGAACTCGATCCAACAACCCCTTCACTCTTCCTCTTCTCTACCTGCCCTGCATCATCTCCATCTTTCATAACCTCACCTGAAGACTTGTTGTCGTTAGCCTTCTCACTCTCAGCTGTCGAAGGTGCAGAGCCGTCCTTCACCGATGTTAGCTCGCCCCCCTTCTTCAATGACTGCTCACACTCTTTCAGGAACGCACGCACATCATCGTTCTCTGCAACATGTAGGGCTGTCTGTCCGCCTTTTGTCTTTGCTGTGATGTCTGAACCTTTCTTGACAAGGTACTTTACAAGATCCAGGTGAGAGTTCTGCGCAGCAAGGTGCAACGCTGTTAAGCCTTTCCTATTCTTTGCTTTCACAGAGGCCCCAGCTGCCAGCAGCTCACGGACCACTTCTACATGACCTTTCTGGGAAGCAAAATGGATTGCAGCGGTGTCATCCATTGCTGCAGCTCCGGTGTCAGCTTTGTGCTTGCAAAGGCATCTCACAACCTCAACATGCCCAGCCCATGCAGCCAAGTGGAGTCTGAATGAAGAAATAAATTGTGTCACAGAGATAAAATCAACATAAAAAATGATACTAGGACTGAAACAAATTTATAAGATGAAATCTGAAGTTACAAGACATTATTTCCATGTCGGGAACACTAAGGAAGCAATAACATATACTTTCCACCAAGAAATATACTGCCCTATAGTGCACAGAACATTCAGGAAGAATAATACACCCATCTGAAAAGGAAAAAAAACACTCGTATGGATGCCAGCAGGGCTTGTGCAATAGTATATATTGCATGTAATTACAACTAGTCACCCTTGGAATCCTGAAGCCAACAGATAATGCAACTAGTACCTTATTAGCAACAAACTTCAGAAACTACTACAACTAGTAGGTCTGTTGCACCATGCCATTTCCATTCGGCAGCTGTAGTTCACTGAATTCAATTGCAATAGGCCATTAGCTACCAGTGAGACGCCCATGCAGTTCCTTCAATTCTTCCGCACATTCACATGTTAATTATCATTCTAACTATAGTTGTTAGCTGCTAAAATTAGCACTAAAGGTTTCAAACACCCTAGCTAATAGCTCAGCTAATTATTAGCTACCACCCTCACTAACAACTATCCCATTAGCTCCTCAAACCCAGCTAATACTAGCTAATAGGTGGCTAAAAGTCAGCTAATCTATAATATCTATATAAGGCAGACCACTATCTATCACTAATGGTTCTAAAGCTCAATCCTGGTGAAGCCACGTCACTCCGAAAATTCCAGCCGTTGGATATCCTTAAGCCTTTTGCATCTAGCCATCTATTTCTCACAACACAACAGTCATACGTACACCATACTTGCTTGTTGTTTAATCATTCATTTGATGAATGCCAGCACTCCTCAACACAACATCAATTCGGCAGTTTCTTCTGTTACTAAAGTACGACATCGGTTTTTATTCCATTTAAACTCACCAGCGCAATAGCCAAGTCACCCGATTAATGGCGCACATCGATCTACCAGTCCATTGAGCCCCCGCTTGCATGCATTCCATTCATTTTGCTATACGAAGTTATTACGTTTCCATGTCGGGAACACTAAGGAAGCAATAACATATACTTTCCACCAAGAAATATACTGCCCTATAGTGCACAGAACATTCAGGAAGAATAATACACCCATCTGAAAAGGAAAAAAAACACTCGTATGGATGCCAGCAGGGCTTGTGCAATAGTATATATTGCATGTAATTACAACTAGTCACCCTTGGAATCCTGAAGCCAACAGATAATGCAACTAGTACCTTATTAGCAACAAACTTCAGAAACTACTACAACTAGTAGGTCTGTTGCACCATGCCATTTCCATTCGGCAGCTGTAGTTCACTGAATTCAATTGCAATAGGCCATTAGCTACCAGTGAGACGCCCATGCAGTTCCTTCAATTCTTCCGCACATTCACATGTTAATTATCATTCTAACTATAGTTGTTAGCTGCTAAAATTAGCACTAAAGGTTTCAAACACCCTAGCTAATAGCTCAGCTAATTATTAGCTACCACCCTCACTAACAACTATCCCATTAGCTCCTCAAACCCAGCTAATACTAGCTAATAGGTGGCTAAAAGTCAGCTAATCTATAATATCTATATAAGGCAGACCACTATCTATCACTAATGGTTCTAAAGCTCAATCCTGGTGAAGCCACGTCACTCCGAAAATTCCAGCCGTTGGATATCCTTAAGCCTTTTGCATCTAGCCATCTATTTCTCACAACACAACAGTCATACGTACACCATACTTGCTTGTTGTTTAATCATTCATTTGATGAATGCCAGCACTCCTCAACACAACATCAATTCGGCAGTTTCTTCTGTTACTAAAGTACGACATCGGTTTTTATTCCATTTAAACTCACCAGCGCAATAGCCAAGTCACCCGATTAATGGCGCACATCGATCTACCAGTCCATTGAGCCCCCGCTTGCATGCATTCCATTCATTTTGCCGGCCTCCAATTAGTGGCAGAACATACGTTACATTTCCTCTTGCGTTTCATCCTTCATCTGTTACCCTTCTTCTCCTTATAACTACTTACTGCACCCAGCGTCCATTGACTGCCGGCCTCCAATAGTGGTAGAACATAAAGAGCAAACGTTTCATCCTCGATCCGTTACCTTTCCTCTTGCTTTTCATCCCCCATCCGTTATCCTTCTTCTCCTTAACTACGTGCTGCACCCAGCGGCTATATTTGGCGCATGGAACTGCTAGAATTTCTCAGACCTACCAGATCCTCAATAGCGTCCGCCCACCGGCCTGCAAGGTTGCAAGCACCGATCTGTTGCGCCACCGATTCACATCCAGAAGCAATCATCGGGACTCAGGCATCGCATAATCTGCAGGAGGTTAGTTGCAGGAGCAGCCATGCAGATGCTGTTGTTGCTATTGTCTGCCCGTAGTCTTCAGATCTGACGACAATGGCACAAGGACTTCCTATCTCCATCAATTAGTTGTGCATCATCTTATCGATTTTCTGCCTTTGTTTTTCATCGGAGATCATTGCCAAATTTTAGCTTGCAGGCCGCTTCAAATCTTTTATACATTCATGTGTACATATACACAATGCAACGTTATCCTCTGGAGATCTTTGTTTTGTTTACCGACAAAGCCCAGCTGGTAGAGTTATGTAGTATATGCTCTGCCTTTTATCACCCTCTTTAATTATTTTCTCATAAGGATATTTCATTTCTGTTATCACTGTTTCTTGACACTCATAGATTAAATGTACAATAAGTTCTCCTACTTATACAACCATTCTTTTCATCTATTCAGTTTACATGCTATCGTGTATATGGAGTTGCCAGACACCGTTGACATTTAAAGAAGCTGAAAATTGGTGAAAACAATATTAGTTACTCCCTGGTGCTCAGCTGCAGAAGTGTCAGTTTTATACATTTTTTTGTCAATTCAGTCGAAAGTCCCGCAGCAACGCGCGGGGTATTTTCACTAGTAATTAGAGGTTTCAAACACCTTCAGCTAATAATTAGCTAGCTAATACCTAATATTAGCAAGCTAACAATTATCTCTAAAGGTTTCAAACAGGGCCTAAGTAGTAAGTTCTCGCATTTCTATTCCAAACCACACCCTTCTGCAATATAATTACGATGTGGCATTATTCATTTGCACAATACTCCATTGATATTTTACAGTAAATGACTTTACCTCAAGTTTCAACGATTATTTCTCCATGTTCCCTACTGTATAAGCTCTTCAAGTGTTTTGAGTTCTTAGTTTCCCCTCCCGCCAAGGAATAAAAGCAACAAATTTCTCAGGTTGTTCAAATGATATTGTTCTGAAAGCTTGATTTTTTTAACCCACGTATGATGACACAGGTTTTCTACGAATTCCAATCCTCTGCATCCAGACCCTATGGCTGCATAAGTTGTAGGGTATTCCTCTTTAATATTACTTTCTTTGCGTATTTTACCAGATACACAGAAACTTTATTCCTTCTAAGGTATTAAGCGAAGAACTAGCTTACAACTTTAGAATCTATGTATTTATTTTTTAAGGATGCATGCAAGTACTATTCTATCAATTATCAATGTACATAATTTTCAACTATGAGACATAAATTCACGATGCGCTTTTTGCTGCAACTGATCTATTTTTGTTTGCACCAACATATCTCAACAACAGAAGTATGAATGATCCACTCTTTGCCAATGCTGTGGCTAGACCAATTTGCAAAACAATCCACAACATTAGAATATATTGATTTGTGTGTATAGAATAAATTTGAAGTATGGCATAGCATGCTTTATCTACAACATCTATTTTTGCACATAATTAATCTCAGAATGTTTGTAGGAGTTCATTCTTAGATATGTTGACGTAACTGATCTGGAGAGGTTGAGGTCCATAATATTCTTCCTCAGTCTCTGGCTTAACTGGCATGTTCAATAAGAGCATTTGCATTCCGTTGCCCCTAAAAGTAATGCTAAGGGCAGTTGTCTAACAAGACCTCTCTCTTAGCAGTTGTTGCCTTATCCATTAGCACCACCTTCATAGGTGCTAAGATACTTAAAACTAATTAATTTTCCTTATAGAAAAAAACTAATTAATTTTGTTGCTAAAATGTAGTTAGCACCAGATGCAAACTTTAACATTGACGCCAGGTTAGCACCATGCCTACACCTATTGGCATCGGTGCTAACTCATTCGTCTCTCCCTTGTCTCCTTAGAACACGTATTATTTGAACTTATTTACGAATTTACAATACATCTAGGATTCAGCATGGAGGGTTATTAGTGATTTGTGATACCAACTGAAGTCACTTCGACTATATGACTTATCCATAACAAAACGAGGACTCACAGCAATTGCGTTGTGCTCTAGACTAAAGTTAGGGCAAACTAAGTGCAACAAAAGAAGGACTAAAAAGTAATGACGAAAATATTAGGTTACAGACGCAATACACATGCTTGCTGTTTTAGGTTTTGGAATCGGAACAACTATATTAATTATCTCTAGCGCAGGGTATGGTTACTTTGATCCTGTATGCTCATCGATAGATAGGGAGAGAGGGAAAGGGACTTCGGTGCGTACGGGGTGCGAGAGTGGCGATCCCGGGAGTTGACGGCGAGAGGGTTGGACTGGCACACCGATTCCGCCGCCGCCGCATCACCCGACCGAGCAGCCCTGTGCAGAGGCAAATCTTCCTCGTCTCCTCGCCCTCGGCCCCTGCCGCCTCCACGGCCGCCGCCGCCGCCGCCGCCGCCTTGGGGACGCGGACGCCTCCCCATGTCTCCCGACTCGCCGAGCAAGGAGCGAATTGGGCACGAAGCTGGGGGACGTTGGCCGCTGTGGGCGTGGCTGTCGAAGGTTCGGATCCATGGACATCAAAAATCAATTTGTAGAATGGCCCACGATCCACGGCGAATGGAATTAATTGATCGGCGA
>LAPY01000429.1:146018-160473 GCA_000970635.1 Eragrostis tef | reverse complement strand
GGCCGCGGCGTCGCGAATCCACCAGCGCCCTCGGTGTCGTCGCCGAGCTCGGGCTTGCCTGGGTCTCCGGCGTGCCTACCCCGAGGAGGAGCCACTCGGCTCTGCGCAGCGCCTCCTCGCTAGGCTCCAGGCCGGTCATCGAACCGGCGAGCAACCGCGGGATCGCGACGCAAAACCCTGCCGGAGAGAGGAGCGGTCGGCGAGACGACGATGGATCTGGATCTCGATGAGAAGGGAGAGGTGCGGCGCAGAACGGACGGAGGAGGGAGGATAGGATTTAGAATTTGGTGGGAGGCGGGGTTGGTTTTTATAGGGGAGGCGGAGCAGAGCGCCGGAGCCGACCGTTGTGGGCTGGAATTGGACCGTTGCATTGCAGGCGGGCCTCTTTTGTGCTATTGGGCCGTATTCGTGCTAATGGGCTAACGGGCTATTTTCGTGCTTCACCAGGCCTTCACTGATCGGGCCGTGCCCGTGCCGCCCGACGGGCCATGCCCTCGGCCCACGCCCGACACGTAATATTTTAACGGGCCGGCCCGGCACGAAATTAAACGGGCCGTGCCGTGTTCGGGCCGGGCCAAAAATTCCGTGCTTCGGGCCGGCCCACTAAGCACGGCCTGTTTGGCCAGCACTATCCACCAGGCACCGCTTGTAAGGAAGCAGGCCCCCAGCCCACTGCGTTGCGTAGACAACACTGTTTGTGGGCTGAACTCTTGAATTCCATCGACCCGAGCTGGCACGACCACCATGCCGATTTTAGTTGTTGACACGAACGTGCACGCGGGTGTGCTGTCAAGTTGAGCTGTTCAGTTCCTGGTGAGCCAGAAATCGGAAATGGACCTGAGCTAGCTTCACTGACTAACCAAACTGCATGCGAAACCGTCCGCCCGGCCGTCCCACAGGAATCGAGGCCCACGGGAAGCCAACGGACCAGATGTCCCTGTCTCACCAAACATCAAGGGGCCGCACGCAGCAACGAGAAGTGCAGCAGGAGAAAAGAAAGTCGCCATGTGGGGAATGTAGGAGCTTAATTATTTTGGTCTTGATGGAACGAATCCCCGCATGATTTCTGATAGAATCGACATGAATTGGCATATTTCATAGGGGATTACGCAGGTCCCTCGTAACTCGAACTCTCTACTTACAAATTTCATATACCTCGGACAATGTTTAGAAAATGTAGTCTACCACCAGCACAAGTAGTTTCGGGTCTGTTGGGCTGGCTGCTTTACACCCGTTTTACTTTAGCGACTGCTAAAAAAATAACTGCGAATATTGTAATGGTTGATGATAAAGTAACTAAAACACTATAGCTGCTACAAGGCAGCTGCTGCAAAACAGCCAAGTAAACAGAATCATGCCCATTTTTTGATAAACCCTCGTGTACCACTGACAGGGTTAGGAAGTACGTGCCAGCACAACAAGGTTCAGTCAACCATCTCTCTAGCGTCCCAGTCCAAGTTTCTCCACGGACCGAAATCAGCAGCAGCACCTGGTATCTCATCTAGTGGTTGGTGAACCCAACTCACCAGAACCTCAAAATACAGCGAAGACAACACTTGGGCCTCAAGTCCATACACCAAAGACCCAAGCAAGCACAGTGATACTCCATTTTTTCTTTTCAAAACCACTGATACTCCAATTATTTGTCCTGCACAAAATAATAGTAATACGAATATCAAAATACTGTTTGGGAGTTGGGACTCAGAAATTTCTTTGTTTTAAAAAAAATTCACACAATTTCGACCTACAATTTTCTCCTTTTTACTAAACGAGGATCTGAAACAGAGTGGAAAAACGAGGAGAGGAAAGGGAAGCTCGTCGGGCCCACTCACCTACCGCCAACCTCTCTCGATCTCTCTCTGTTCTGCGCTCTCCCGCCGTATAAATTCAACGAACACCGCACCACCATTTCCAGGCCAGGCCACCAACCCACCACCGCCGAGGAAGCAAGCAAGTGACGCAGCCATGGACGCCTCCCTCCTCCTCTCCGTCTCCATCGCGCTGGTGGCGATCCCGCTGTCGCTGGCGCTCCCGCCTCGGCCGCCTGCCGCCGGGCCCGCGGCCGTGGCCCGTGGTGGGCAACCTGCGTCAGATCAAGCCCGTGCGGTGCCGCTGCTTCCAGGAGTGGGCGGAGCGGTACGGGCCCATCATCTCCGTCTGGTTCGGCTCCGGCCTCACCGTGGTGGTGTCCACCTCGGAGCTGGCGCGGGAGGTGCTCAAGGAGAACGACCAGCAGCTCGCCGACCGCCCCCGGAACCGCTCCACGCAGCGGTTCAGCCGCAACGGGCAGGACCTGATCTGGGCCGACTACGGCCCGCACTACATCAAGGTGCGCAAGCTCTGCAACCTCGAGCTCTTCACCCCCAAGCGCCTCGAGGCGCTGCGCCCCATCCGCGAGGACGAGGTCACCGCCATGGTCGAGTCTGTCCACCGCGCCGCCACCGCCGCTGGTGAGTACTCACAGATCACAGCCTTTACATTACCGCATCTGATTCTGATCCGCTTTAGGAAAGGATCAGGGGGTTTTGTGCAAAAATTGCGCGGGGTTTGGTCATGAATTATTCTGTCGTGTTGACTTGTCTATACGGTGCTCGGATCAACAATGCCTGGATGGTATGTAGGCTTAGTAATGCAAGTCTCGGTGGCAGTTTTGTAGGCCTGTTGATCTCGTGTCTATTTGCTCGTAAGATTGCAGAGAAAATGTCAACTCTCAGCCATTCTGACAGAATGTATGTAGTATTTAGAAAGAAAATGAAATACCTCTTTTTTGTGAAAGTGGACACGTGGTAAGCACGTCGTTTGAGAGCTTGATCGGTAGTTTTTCTCTAAATTAGCATGCACATGGCACAGCAGTACTGATCGTGGGTCAGCTGCGTTGAGCTGAGGAACCTTGGCATTGGCCATACTAATAGGCTAGGCATACCTAAGTCAACTAGATCATGATGGTTACTTTAGTGATTTTGCAAGTTGACTGGGCTCCACATGAGTTTTAGTACTCATGGGACATGGCATTGTTCATCCGGATCTCGTATGCCATTTTAAGTGCTTGCTCTCGGGCAAGGGGGCTGTAAACAATGTGATTCTAATGCTGGTAAACAAGATGTCCTGTTATATGTCAGTGATACTATGGGGCAACCTTGTCATTGAAGTAATAGTTCATTGTTTTAACCTCTTGGTGATATGACAAGTATTCTTTTTGCTTATAAGCCAATCTTGAATGCAATGAAAAAAACATGCTACCAGTTTCGGCAAACCAATAACCTTGAATTGCTTATCATGGCTACCTGCGATAGTGCAAAATTTTCCCCATCGTTTGATGAATGATACCAAAATTATATAGTGACAATTAACAAGGCAACAGATTTACGCTAAAATCTAGCATATAGGATGATGTGGTTCATCTAGCTTGCTAGCCAGATTAAAGAAAATATCGAATAAACTTTAAGAATATTCATTCTGCAATGTGGTTCCTGAGAAATCAAAGAGGGTTTTGAATCATAGCTGCAGCATTTTACACAACAGTAGGGGTTCAGCTATGTGAATTGTGATACCATGTTCACTAGGAAAATGAAAATTTACAAGCGCTCAGGTGATTGCTACATCAAGCTGCACCTATTCTACTGGGTTACTGCAGTCGCGAAGCATCTGGGGGATGTACTGGCAAATATCTGCCTACCTGGCTGATCTCTTTGTGTTGTTTGATTTGTGATAGTCAGTTGTTTCTGGGTATTTAATTGCCACTGCAAGCATGCATAACAGTTAACGGCTCTTGTATTAAAACTTCTATGATGTACTTCTATCTTTAATACAAGAGAGACGTGCAGTTCTCCTGCAAGTTCTAACTGGGAAATGAACTAGCAACTGTTGTATGCTAGATGGAATCTGAACAGCCATCTCAGAATCAGTAGTATGCATCATCCTCTAAATGCAAGTTAATGTCTTCCATAGGAGTACACAAGCCTAATTTATGGCCATTTTTCTCCCCCCCACCCTCCCCTTTCCTCCATTGTGTTAGAAAACTTACTGATGACATTTTAATTCATCTGTATATGTCATTTGTATGGCATGTATGGTTCAACTTATGCTGTTGTTTCAATTTTGCTTGTCATATGGATCTAGTCATCCGTTCAGAAAAGCTCTCGTTTCTAGACACTCTTTAACTGAATGTTTTACTCATCACAATAATATCTTTGCGGTGCATGCTATTCTTCTCCTGTGTTTGCAGGAAATACTTGTTGCTATTGTGCACATTCCTGTTGTGTTATGTTGCTTTAAAGACAAACCAGTTGCTCATACGTTTTAAAATAACTTGTATTTTTTCATATTGGATTTAGTTCAAAATTAGGTTATTAATTTATCTTATGCTTCTTTCAGGTAATGAAGGAAAGCCAATGGTAGTGAGGAACCACCTTTCTATGGTCGCCTTCAACAATATTACAAGGCTGGCATTTGGAAAGCGGTTCATGAATGATGATGGTGAGGTCGATGAACAAGGGCGTGAGTTCAAGACCATTGTCAACAACGGGATCAAGATCGGTGCATCTCTCTCTGTTGCTGAGTTTATTTGGTATTTGAGATGGTTATGTCCACTTAATGAGGAGCTGTACAAAACCCACAATGAGAGAAGGGATCGTCTGACAAAGAAAATTATTGATGAGCATGCTAAAGCCCTTAAGGAGAGAGGTGCCAAACAGCACTTTGTGGATGCACTGTTCACCCTGAGGGACCAGTATAACCTTAGTGATGACACGGTGATCGGACTTCTATGGGTATGTTGTTTCCACTTACTAATTATTGATTTGTACACACCTCCTGAATTTTTTTATTTCTTTTTTTTTCGGATGAGGTGCCCTTCTCTATGATTATATCAGATGTGTTACATATTGATTCCTACTTCTTCTATTCACGCACTCGTGTTTCAGACCCTTGATTAAATTTATTTCCAGGGTCCTTAGAAAGTCTGTTAGTGTACTCAAGTCAGATGCAGTCTGTGGTTTGGTGAGAGTGAGGTGCTTCGAAAATCTGTTAGTGTACTCTAGTCAAATTCAGTCCAGGGTTTGGTGGGAGTGAGATGTCGGTGTCGTGTAGTTGGTGTAAGATGGTGGGATTGGGAAGTTTCTATGTTCACTTTTTAGCTGGAAATTAAATTTGATTTTATGGTTCAATCATTACCTACTAACAATTGAGAAAGATGCGAAGGTTGGCAACTTAGCAATGTCCTTGGGTGTCTGCATATTCTCTATGCCGTGCTTGCCAATTTGTATGCCAAGTTTCTTCTTAGTTGGAAACAAAAACCACAAACTTACAGAATCTGAATAATTTATTACACTTACAAACTTCAAATCTCTGTAGTTTTGTTGACTCTGAGTACTTATCTTTCTGACTACTGATTTATTCCTCATATTCAGGACATGATCACTGCCGGAATGGACACTACAGTCATATCAGTCGAGTGGGCTATGGCAGAGCTGGTCAGGAACCCCAGGGTGCAGAAGAAGCTGCAAGAGGAGCTCGACCGTGTTGTCGGCCGTGACCGTTGTCGGTGTCGTGTAGTTGGTGTAAGATGGTGGGATTGGGAAGTTTCTATGTTCACTTTTTAGCTGGAAATTAAATTTGATTTTATGGTTCAATCATTACCTACTAACAATTGAGAAAGATGCGAAGGTTGGCAACTTAGCAATGTCCTTGGGTGTCTGCATATTCTCTATGCCGTGCTTGCCAATTTGTATGCCAAGTTTCTTCTTAGTTGGAAACAAAAACCACAAACTTACAGAATCTGAATAATTTATTACACTTACAAACTTCAAATCTCTGTAGTTTTGTTGACTCTGAGTACTTATCTTTCTGACTACTGATTTATTCCTCATATTCAGGACATGATCACTGCCGGAATGGACACTACAGTCATATCAGTCGAGTGGGCTATGGCAGAGCTGGTCAGGAACCCCAGGGTGCAGAAGAAGCTGCAAGAGGAGCTCGACCGTGTTGTCGGCCGCGACCGCGTCATGTCTGAGACTGACTTCCAGAACCTGCCCTATCTTCAAGCAGTTGTCAAGGAGTCGCTCCGGCTGCACCCGCCGACGCCACTCATGCTCCCCCACAAGGCCAGCACGAACGTCAAGATCGGCGGCTACGACATCCCCAAGGGCGCCAACGTGATGGTTAACGTGTGGGCTGTGGCACGCGACCCTAAGGTGTGGAGCAACCCCCTGGAGTTCAGGCCGGAGCGCTTCCTTGAGGAGAACATCGACATCAAGGGCAGCGACTACAGGGTGCTCCCGTTCGGCGCCGGCCGGCGGGTGTGCCCCGGCGCGCAGCTCGGCATCAACCTCGTGGCCTCCATGATCGGGCACATGCTTCACCACTTCGAGTGGTCCCTGCCGGACGGCACCAAGCCGGAGGACGTCAACATGATGGAGTCCCCTGGGCTCGTCACGTTCATGGGAACGCCACTGCAGGCTGTCGCCAAGCCGCGCCTGGAGAAGGAGGAGCTGTACAAGAGGGTCCCGGTTGAGATGTGAGCTACCTGCTGCTGCGCTAGCGCTACTGCTTTGATTTCACTGCTGACGCTTTGGCGGTCTTTAGTTGCTGCTGTGTTAAGCTAGTGATGCTGGATAGAGTTGTTCATGTTGTAAAATGTGAGGTGTTAAGTGCGTCTTGGTTCTCATAAAGTTGTCATACCCAGATAACATACATGATCAAGGTCTTTTCACACGATAATTATGTGTATACCTAAAGTGAATAGATCTTACACAATGTATTTTTTAACATGTTACTAGCAGAAATTCCTACTCCAAATTGATATTAGGCATTGCGATTGTATACATTTTGGCCTTTTACAAGGAACTTGCCCCATTGGTGCCGGTGTGGCGACTCATTCTCCATGACGAGGGAACTATTGGTTGTTAGGTTGTTGCTCTGTTGTAGTAGAGTGTTTCCTTTTTCTTTTGTTTACTAGTTACTTTGTAATGACTATTTGTAACACATGTTACAAAGGTCGGAATAAAATTCCTTATTCTAAAAAAAACAAAGACTTACCCCCATAATGTCCTTCTTTTTTTATGTTCAAACTTGAAGAATATAGTACAGATTTAAACTAACATCCATGTATGTTCAAACGTGACGATGCTTGTAATTGAAGATGTGCACACGCACCTGTGGTGTGTGTGGACGGATATGAGGAGCGAGAGGCCTCGTTGATTCGTCACACATGCAATTCATTGCACATTCTACAAAAAAAAAAAGACTATCAGGCTATAATGGGTGGAAAGTTAGGCATATGTGAATGCGTTATCTAAGATTGTTCTTGTTCGGTTGTTCCCACGAGCAGAATTAGTTAGTGATGGATGTTAACGAAGTGATGCGTGTTGATAAAAGACGCGACTCCAACAAGAGACTTTGTAGATAAAAGAGGCATAAAGATAGCTAAAGAGTGAAAAGATAAAGTGTATTATACGACTCGAAGACTTTACAGTCTAAGGACAAAAAAATCTTTCACTTGAGTTGGGAGAGAAATGTGACAATGGGTTATCTCCATCCGAGCTAAAGCCAGAAATAAACGATAAGTGTGTTTTTCCTTTTCTGCTGGAAAGATAAGAGATAGAGTTATGTCATGGCGTGGTATCATGTGGAGCCTTATCTCACAAGGGAACTCCAAAACGGAAGCAGCAGTTGTTGCACCTAAACCCGGTTTAAACCAGAAGCCAAAAACGGAGGCGCCAGAAACGCTGCTCAGCCGTCGGATCCCATCCACCCATTGAACGGACGCCCAAAAATAACTGACATGTGGGCCCCTCATGTTATCTGGATAGAACAAACGAGAGGCTGGCTGATGTGGTGCCTGCGGCGCAACGAGCGGAGGTCCAAGGACGTGGGCCCCACATCGCCTCCGGGCTTCTACCCGTGTGTGGTGAGGTCACGATGAGCCTGTAGCAGGACCGTGATTGATGGACCCGGTCCTTCCAGATTGCTTATGTGCGCCACCTCGTATCCCTGTTCGGCGTGGCTCTATGTCTATGCACCGGGTCCAGGGATTCCTCCCACAATGGACGGAGAGTTTGCGAGGCTTTGGCCCGATTCGCGCGGCCGGGCCACGGACGGATCGAGCGATTTGGGGGGAAAAGGGGAAAAGGTGTTCTGTTGCACAAAAGAGGCAAAACAAAACCAGTAACGGAAACCCTAATAACCCAAATCTCCAATCTCCCCTCCTATTGCGCTATTTAATGTTCGTGTTTTTCTCCTCCGATTCGATGCCCCACGCTGCGCTCCCCGCAGCGATCGAACCCCGGGCGAGGAGGAGGAGGCCTCCGGCGCTGGTTCTCAACGAGGAGACCTACGGCGCTGTCTAGACGCCATGAGGAAGAAGCTGGACACCCGCTTCCCTGCCGTAAGATTCTGATGAAACCCTGCCCATCGTTTCAGATTTCTTTATGCATATGTAGGAGCGGATTCCTGTGGGCGGACTGTAGGTTACTCGAGCGTGATATGTATGTCTGTATTATTCATTTATCAACCTTTCAAATTTTTATTTTGTGAGGTTTGCTTTTGATTTTTTTCTCTCTTGAAAAGGTAGCGTTTTAATTTAACTTAAATCATTGTGCGATGAAATCGCGGTACACGTGGGCGTATTTCTTTTCTTTTCTTTTTTTTTAAAAAAGAATAGGTTTAGTTTCATGCACGTAAGGAATTTTGGCTGTCTGATGATTGGTGGATATGCTGTAGATCTAAGCAGTAGGTCTGTAGAAAATCCTGGAACGGTTAGGTCTTCCTATGTCCCTAAACATTTTCATGATACGATCTTGAAGGTCTAGTTTGAGAAGATTTTTTTTTTTTTTTGCGGTGGAATGTTTGAGAAGATTGGGGCCTGAGGTGCATATTTGCATACTCGAATTATTATGGTTTGTGAATCGAAGAAATTTTTTTGACTTCATTACAGATGCATTTAGAGTTTACGGTATATTCTTCTAGGATGTTCATTAAGCTATTAGATTTTTTCATCATATGGCATTGTATCCTTTACCAGCGGTATGCAGTCAATCATGCAGTTTCTTTGTTCTTGACATGTAGTGCTGCTGGTTGTTAGCATGAATTAGTAGTTTGGTTCAATTTCCATGATGGATTTATGTGTTTCCTTTGTTCCCCCACCCTTAAGGTCATGCAGCTTTATTCATCACAACAGAATGAAGTTATACTCTTTTTATTATTATTTTCATTTTAGGGTAGAGAAAGAAGTATCTAAAGCTGTGTACCAATCCATTTAAATGCAAGTACAAGATTCAAATATGGAAGTAGTTTGGAATGTCACTGTGTGGTGATATCACCTAATTCCAGGGATATTAAATTCATCTGTTGCGGTATCTGTTATCAAATATTGGGGAACTATGTGTAATTAGTGGGCCTATGCATTTGAAGGTTCAAATATTGGGCAACCATCTGCTTGGGCCAATGATTTACCTTTATATAGTAGATATAAAATATCTCTCTTTTGTTCTTTTCTTGAGGTTAGAATGAGTAGGCAAGTATGACTGAATATGATAATTGCATCAGGTTACTTTTGTTTGATGATGCCCCAAGTTGATCTAATCGCAGCTTATTATGATGTGACAGCCTCGAATTAAGAAGATTATGCAAGCAGATGAAGATGTTGGCAAGATTGCTTTAGCGGTACCTGTTCTAGTGTGTAAGTTCTCCTTGTAGTTTATGGTGTAGCTTAATGAAGCAAGGCATGTTTAAATCTATTTCATGACAAAGCAAGGATATAGGAAAATAAATAGAAGTCATATTGTCATGAGTAGTTTATATTATAGCTTAATCATATGTCCTAATATGTACATCACTTTCTTCTATATCCTCCTATATTACTATTACATGCACTTCTGTCAGTTGGGGTTAGCTTCCAAATGTTGAGATAAAAGTTCCATCACTGTAACTTATAATTTAACTTGATGTTTCAATCGGGTTATGTTTGTGGTAGTCAATGCAATTTTTTCCTGGCAGTTTCACATTTGTTTCAAGTTCCTAACATTTATGTGTCTCTCTTATGTGCATGATTTCAGCTAAAGCATTGGAGCTATTTCTGCAAGATTTATGTGATAGGACATATGACATTACAATTCGAAAAGGCGCTAAGACTGTGAGTTCGTCCCATTTGTAAGTGAAGAAAAGTCAAGTTATAGGAAATTTATGAGTTGATGGCTTGATGCATGCTTAGTTGCTGCTGGATTTGGATCAAATGGCTAACTATCACAACATGTTTTTCACTTGGAGATCACACTCCCATTTAGTCCCTGTAGGCTATGGCTTGATGCATGTTTTTCACTTGGAAATTTAGACAGTACATTTGGTCCATGTAGGCTATGATACAAATAGCTAGTAATATTTAGGATGTATTGCGGAGGGAACACAACTGGTCATAAGGACAAAACAGGATTTTCTGAATTTATACTGGTGTTGGCGAAGCATGTTATCGTAACAGGGTGGGGCTTAGGCAGGAGTAGACAGGCATCCTATTTCAAGCTAAATTTTTGTGAGTTACGATCTGTTGATCCTGTGTTAGAACTGTGGTGCATGATCAAACATAGTGCTGCACGAATTCTCTAAATTCTTCCTTAATGCAGAGATATGTAATGCTCCTAGTTTTGTTGCTGTTGACGAAAAATAGAATACTGGTGAAAAGATGGTTTTGTGTACAGGTTGCACTATGGCATATGTTAAGATCTGAACTTATTTTGTGATATGTATTATTGCTTCGTGATTTTCGTTTATCTCACCTAACATTTTCTTATTATTTCAGGAAACAGTGCATACATACATACAATGTCTATGATTTCTTGAGGGAGGTAGTCAGCAAAGTTCCAGACATGGGTACAGCAGATGCTAATGCCGACGATAAGTTTGGCAAAAGGTTGTAAATTATCTAGTTGTTTATTAGCTTATTATGTGTACAGATCAATTTGTTTTAAGAAAAAAAAATAGCAAATGCTGAAATGTCATCTCTTATCAGGAAAGCTGCTGAGGAAGGAAGTGAGGAGGAGCTAAAGAGGACAAGAAATGTTAGTCTCTATGATCCACAACTCCATGCGAATGTTGCATATTTCACAGTGCTCACATGTTTTCTGTAATAGTTTTATTATAACAGAGCCTATTTCCCTCTGATATGTATCTTCCATGTTTCACTTCATTTCCCGTTGGGCTTCATCTTTTGAACCCTTTTTTGCTGAATTGGTTTATTGTGTGCAGGAATCAGAAAGGCATACGAGCAATGGCAGAGGTCGTGGAAGGGGTCGTGGGAGAGGCCGGCGTGGTGGACGTGGATCGTGGAGGGAGTTTTCGACAACTCATGAGAAATCCAATGACCAGTTTAGCAAGCCAGCTGATCTAAAGTTAGAGGTCTCAGATGCAACAGAAGGTGAGGGTACACCAATGAGCAGCGGCAGGGCTTGCTTAAGGAACTTTGACCTAAACTTGGATCCTGCTGACGAAGACGTTGAGGTTGCAGTGCCACTGCAGACCCAATCTACAGCTTCGACAACTAGTTTGTCTACAGTGACAGGACCATCTGTTCATCAGTTAAATGAAGGCGCAACCACTGCAAAACCATCTGCTCCGCGGTCAATTGAAGGGCCAAAACTCAAGGATTTTCTGGGGTGGCAACTACCTGACATGACCAAGATGACCATGGACCCAATTCACTTTGCTCTGACATCAAACCATACATTGGAGGACGATGAGGATTATGACAACGAAGAATGACGATTAGCTTCAATTTAGCACCAGAAGTGGATAAGTAGGCAAGACAATTGTAGCTTCATCTTAACTCTGTAGCAGTTCTTTTGTATCATGTGTATGATAGCCGCTGAAGCTGCAGATGTTGTTTAGAATCTTTAGAATGGCTCGAGTAGAACGATCTGGGGGTTAAATCTAATCAATAGCTAGTTTTTTGTAGATTCACCAGCTGTACATCCTTGGTTGCCCTTCAGTTTAATGTTAATTTAAGTGCTCCAGTGCTTCATTGTTCCGCTGTTGAGCACATCCAGTGCTCGTGTTGGAAATTTCTCCTGTCTACGGTGAGGGTTAAAAAAGGCCTCACTAACATATCTTCTGCCACTGCTTTGGAAAATGGCGAGATCTGCAGGTTGTGAAAAATATTCAAGCAGAAGCATGGGATTTTTGTAGCGCAGTGCATGCCATCACGAGATTCAATACATGATCACAAGAAGCTGGTTTATTCATTACACAATGTTATGCTTGTCCAGTGAGACATTCATGTTGAAGAGCTAAAATCCTTTCGTTGCTGTGCTTCAGCCTCCAGCCACGACAAGCTCCAGCCTTCAGGGAGGTGATACCTTTACCTGAAAAGATAGGCTTACTGATCAGCAGCAGAAACACGGTGAAACTAAAACTAGTTGCAAGTGATGGATCATCCCGGTGAGTCTGACTGAAGAAGAATCGGAACTAGTAGTAATCTAGATCTAACTGTGCAGAAGATCGATCGTACCTTAGGCGGCAGCGACTGGCTCGAAGCTGTGGAGCTGCTTGAAGTTCTCCCACACCTTCTCCCAGACCTTGGCCTCGTACAGCTTCTTGGCGCCGCCCTCCTTGACCTCGACGGTGAAGTGGTGCATGGTCCCGGCCACCACCTGCTGCCTCGCCTTCACCAGCCGCTCGAACTCCAGCATCCCGTTCTGCACTCACGAGCACGTATCACACACAGGCATCCATCAATGACAAAATACACAAACACGGGGAAGGATCTTACGGTCTTGTTGTTGTGCTCGGCGACGGCGAAGCGCGCGAGCTCGATGGCCTCGAGGTCGTTCTCGCGCCCCGCCGGCGCGTCGTGGACGCCGCCCAGCAGGTGCTTCGGGCTGCCGTCGGCCATCGTCGTCGTTGCTGTCAGGTGAGAGGAGAAAGTAACGGATCGGATGGCGAATATCAGCTGTGCTGGAGGACTCGGCCAGTCGAGATGCGCACGTCTCTCGCGGGTGTGGACTCTGGAGTGGAGGAGGTTTTAATAGCGAGGGGAACAAATAAAGCGTAGCCGCGCGGTGTGTTCGCGTCGGCGGCGTTCGTGCCACGAATACGATGCGAACGCGATGAGCGCGCGCGCGACAAGTTGGGCGTTGGGACGACGCGGGGCGAGGAGGATGCCGCGGCACCGGCAATGCCCCGTCGATGGCGACGCGTCGGAAGGAATACTTTGCGGTGAAGCAATGCTTCCGCGGTGAAGCAAAGTGGGCAGCACGCAGCAGCGTCGAATCGATGGAGCCCGGGTGACGCGGAGTTGAGGGAAGATGCTTCTCCGGGGAAGGAGATTTTCGTTGCCGGTCGCGCATCGTTGCAAGCCCATGTCACTTCTCTGTATTCGGCCCAGACATCAAGGAGTGTACTGGAACTGGAGCTTTGGATGGAGTTGGGCCGTAGCTGCTGAGCACCAGGACATAGCGCACAAATCGCATCCAAACCTCCACTGCGATGATCTAGCAGTGTTTAGGGTGTGATCGCTGTAGATTTTTGTGGCTGGCAGTGACTGCAACAGCATAGCTGCAGCGAAAATCGGCAGCGATTACGCTATTAATTTCAGAACCATTAACTCTAAGATTTTGTAACCCAAAAACATAGAACAGTCCTGTCTCACCTCAACGATCGGTCCTGTAGCTTGTATCCACTCCTTGGCCTCATACATCTTCGTGGCGCCGTCCTCACTCACCTAGCTAGACGACGATTGGTCTTGGCGACGGTGCCAGGCGATGATGGCGCAGAATGGAATGGCAAGGTTACGAGGACGAGCTTCGGCTTGGTTGGCCAGCAGCTCGAGTGGTGAGCGCGGCCACCCGAGTTCGATTCCCGGATCAGACTCGGAACCTCACGGGCTATGTCTTCAGAATAAAATTTGTAGTTACTCTTTGGGAGTAGGTGTGTGTTGTGGTAGAGTGAGTGTGTGCGTGCGTACGTGAACAGATACTATAGCTGTAACCAGTAGGAGAGGTTAAAAAAAAAGAATGGCAAAGGTTACGACTGATGATGGAGCAAATAAACGGTCCAGCTTGCAGCCCTGCATCCCGTGACCGTGGCCGAGCAGGCGAGCACCACCACTTCCCGTCGGGACGCGCAGTGCCGCGACTCCGTCCCGGCGCCCACCGAGTCTGCCGCCCCGTGGTACGGTGGGCACGCGGCAGCGGAGTGGGTCGTGCCGGAAAACCTGAGCTCCGTGCGCGTGGGAAGGGGCAGCCCAACGATGACATCGTCCAGTTGACTCGCGGCTCAACGGACGCAACCATAGAGATAGAGGGGAATCATCCTCGGGCTCGGATACGTGACTGCGCGCTCGCTCCCCACTGCACTTCTCCTCCGGTTCGCGTGGACCACCTATGGAGTACGTCGTACGCCATTCTTTCTGTGCGGCGTAGAAGTGGTACCCCAGGTTTGGCATGGTCGCAATGCCGATCACAGGAGT
>LAPY01000429.1:123177-138922 GCA_000970635.1 Eragrostis tef | reverse complement strand
ACCCCACACTTCTACGCGGCCTCCGTCGTCCCCATCGGCGCGCTCTACGCGCTCTCGCTCTGGTTCTCCAACTCCGCCTACATCTACCTCTCCGTCTCCTTCATCCAGATGCTCAAGGCGCTCATGCCCGTCGCCGTCTACTCCATCGGCGTGCTGTTCAAGAAGGAGACCTTCAGGTCGTCCTCCATGCTCAACATGCTCTCCATCTCCTTTGGCGTCGCCATCGCCGCCTACGGCGAGGCCCGGTTCGACCTCCGCGGCGTCGCGCTGCAGCTCGCCGCCGTCGCCTTCGAGGCTACCCGCCTCGTGCTCATCCAGATCCTGCTCACGTCCAAGGGCATCTCGCTCAACCCCATCACGTCGCTCTACTACGTCGCGCCATGCTGCCTCTGCTTCCTGGTCGTGCCCTGGGCCTTTGTTGAGCTGCCCAGGCTGCGTGCCGTTGGCACGTTCCAGCCGGACTTCTTCGTGTTCGGAACCAACTCGCTCTGCGCCTTCGCGCTGAACCTTGCTGTGTTCCTTCTCGTCGGCAAGACCTCCGCGCTGACCATGAACGTTGCCGGAGTGGTCAAGGACTGGCTGCTGATTGCTTTCTCGTGGTCTGTGATCCGGGACACGGTCACCCCGATCAACCTGTTTGGCTACGGAATCGCCTTCCTAGGCGTGGCCTACTACAACCATGTCAAGTTGCAGGCCCTTAAGGCCAAGGAGGCACAGAAGAAGGCCGCACAGGCAGACGAGGAGGCTGGTTCCCTGTTGCAGGAGCGTGATGCGCACGGTGATCGCAAGAGCGACAACCAGGCTTAAGAGTACCAGATCGGATCCTGGCTTGCCCATATTGGTTGGTTCTTGATTCACTCTTGTGATCTTTGTCAGTTGCATCCAGAAAATTTATTGTTCTTAGCTTTATTTGTAGTAGCAGAAGAGTCAAATTGGAGAATGATGTTAAATGAATTGAACAGATGCTGAATGTGATATCTCTTTTGTTGCTACCAAATATCTATCTACCATTGTGGACCATGGACTATCAAACATACTAGTTTTTTTTTGCAATTAATGAAACCGAGTACTTTTTGTAGAAATCTGATTTAAACTGAGATATGTTTGGTCGAAAGGACTGTATTGTACTGATAAAATTCCTATTCGTGACTCTCAGTATACATCTTGACTAATTATGCCGGGATATTATACAGGGATGTGGTGCAAGTTGCAAAGGCTGTAGTTTGGTCTACGGCTGCTCTCAAGGAGGTGTATGTCCGTTCCTTTCACTGACCTGAAGAGCAAATCATAGTATCTATTGGCTTAGGAAATATTCAACACTTCCTGGAGAGCTCTATTCTGATATTTATTTAGATGTTTTTCTTCCACAGAAAGGCACCCCTCTCTTGCCTATTGCTTTAAATTTATTTGTTCTAGTAGCCTAGGAACTAAAATGTACTGCTGCAGATTGGTATTTTGATGGTCATTTCTATATATAATGAGCTTACTGTAATCTACTGGCTGCATCTTTCTCTCCTGATATTTTGCTATTTATGTGGGTCTTGTTGGCATATTGCACGGATGAATGAATCATTTGGTCCCTTTTTTCTGATGGTGAGTATTGTTAGGATGCCTTTTTTTTTCAGGTTAATGGTACATTGTACAGTCTATGCGTCTGCTACAGAGTTTAACTAAGCTTTTAGCTATGCCGGTAGCAATAAGAATTTTAGCCCTCAACATGCCGATAGTTAGGCTGGCCAACTTGGTGGTGGTGTTTGCCATTAAGGATCATGCGATCGAGGGTTTTTATTTTTAAAGATGATCATGCGATCGAGTTGGGGATCATAACTCATTTATTTTGCTTGTATTTCTTTTTTGAACTTTTATTTTGCTTGCCTGTTGAGAACAAGCATTATTAGCACTTCATTTTCACTCTGCCCCACCAATGATAGAACTAGGTTGGTGAACATTCACCATGTAGGCTACATAGCTCAGCTGACTTATTAATTATCTTATGTTTTTGCACGTCCATTTTGCATTGTGGTACCCCCTGCTGCTGGTCACTGGCTAATGCCAAATTGGTAATAGCTTAGGATTTCAGTTTTTAAAATCAACATGAACACGTTTTGTAAATATGCGATCTATACTTTCGGCAGCTGTATACGATAAATTGCTTTGACTTGAAGCGTTCTATATGTTGGGATTTGAGATGGCTGTTCTTGACATTGACTCTAATTTTGTTTAATTTGCTTGTTGGGGTCTGCCTTAGTTCCTTATCTGATTGCTTCTGCAAATTATACTTTGGACCTGGAGTGAAGCTATTGATTATTGAATATTCAGGCTGCCAATTTGTCTTTGCGTGTTTTGGGGAGGTCAAGAACTTCATTTTGGGTGCATTCTATTGGTTTCAGAACCGACATCATCAGCTTTAAGTTTGTTTGAATACATCCGATTTACTGGATTTTTGGGAACCTTGTCCTTTGTTTGCAGCTCTCAAAGCCCGAGTCTTTTTTTGAAAGAAAAAAAAAGTTGCTTGCTCTGTTTGTAGTGTTAACTGTACGCAAGTATTGCGATTGTTGTCGTGCAACATGCACAAATGGGCAGGACCATGTGCCGCTAATACAGAGGATATGTGTCGGCCAACTATGCACGGTACCTTACAATACACGGCAATGACCAATACGCTAGTAATCTTTTGGGGCAATTGCAAAATCGACTGAACTCAAATGTTTTCTTTGATAAGCGTGGTCAAGTGGGCCTTAGTAGTTTTCCTGGTTGGTTCAGTGCAGAATGCTACTGGCTCTTCACTGATATTCAATCGTCAGTTTGCCACTTTCCAGATTTATCCAACGCAAAACCAGGAGCTTAATTCGCAGGATTTCTTGAGACAAAAAATTGCTCCTGCTTCACATCACTTAGTTTCACTTCATAAACAAAAATAAAGATGAGCAGAAATATCCACCAACAGCATGCAAATTATTTCTATAGTACAGAGTCCCAAAGGCGTGCAATTACAGCCAGGGGTACAACTCATGCTCGCAAGTCGCTAGCCAGAGTGCTGAAAAATCATGCCATTATCCAAAGTATTTACAGAGTGCAGTGAGTCGCAGCATGGCTATGCAGGCGCTGATTCGGCTCCGTCATGGAGAGCACAGCAAGTGGTTGCCTTGTGATGTCCCTGGTACACCCTGATGGCCTCTCCCGTTGACATGGTCCATAGTCTTGCAGTGCTATCAGAAGAAGCTGCAATAGATAGCAATAATTTCTCTGCTTAACTGATTCTTTTGTAGCGAAAACAGGACAATTGTACGCTGTGGAATGTACCTGTTATCAGATAAGCGCCGTCTACTGAGAACACACAATCCCAAACCCAGCGCTGATGGCCTGAGAAGTTGATTGCTCAGAGTTTCAGGATCCCATTCAGAAATACGACATGAATTTAATTGGAACTGGAAGCTGGCTAAAAACAAAACTCGGGACATTACCAACTAAAGTTCTTTCCAACTTGAAGCCATCAACATTCCAAATCTTGACTGTGTGATCAGATGATGCTGTGGCCAGATACCTACAGACAATCCCAGATATGTTGCAAGAAATCCAGAACAAGAAGCAAGTGATAGAACTATACTGCGATATAACACTTTAATGTATGAAACTTTGCTTCATGGGTAGATTATTACTGGACTTATACATTCACCAGATGCTTTGTGGAAAATTAACAGATGTGAAGCAGTGCTCATAACAAGAATACAAAGTCCTTCGGTCCATTGTGATACCTGTTAGGGTCGCAAAATTCTGGTGAAAGCAGGCACTTCAGAATGTACCCATCATGGGCTTGCAATTTGTGGAGAGGTTCAAAGCATGTAATTGTCTGAATAAGAGAATCCATCAACTTCAAGATCCAAAAGTCATGAATCTATTTAAGAACAGGTAGGTTGAACTGACTAACCTGAGTACCCTTAAGCAGGCGCCAAACGTAACATGTCCCACGGTTATTTGCAGCAACCACCATACTCCCGTCCCACATGACTGTCAAAGATCTTACAGCAGTATCAACCTCAGGTACCTGGATATATGGAACCAATACATCAAGTTTGGCTCTTGTTCTTGCATTTCGCCCTTCCACAATAGTACCAGAAGAACTGGAATGTGACTTACCAACTCACAGCTGCATGAGTTTGCAGCCAAATCCCACACACGTATGTTTCCATTCTGATCACCAGATATTAGTTCTTTCTGGAAAAATGAGCACATAACGTTACTTTTTAAGAACAGAAGTAACAAGGGCAAATTGGCAAAACAACAATTAATTTTAAGTCAACCATCCAGGATGGAAATAACAACAGTGCAATTAGGTCAGGAAATAAGAAAACAGATGGTCAACATGGAAATTAAAAACCAAAAGAGTGGTACTAAACTATACATCTATAATCCAGTGTTTAAAAAAGCGGCCGGCTAGACCGCTTTGCTTTCAACTAAGCTGATAATTAAGTGTTTCCCCCTATTTTCACAATAAATATGAGTCGACATGCAGTCTTTCTATGTTTATTTGCTAAAAGTACAAACTCCTAGGACCGCCTAGGCGCTAGGCGGTGCTCAACCGCCCGCTAAGCTCATACGTTTTTTTAAACACTGCTATGATCGCACGAAATGACACTAAAGATTAAATACGTAGGTGGCAAGCCATCTCTGCAGTTTGGGATTACGGCTTCCATATAATTTTCTAGTTCACTCTTACCGTAGTTTACTTCAACATAGATATCACAACAATTTTGAAAGCTACGAACTGAAGAAATTTCAAAGCTATATACAGGGGTTTCAGTTGTGTCAGCGGATTTGCAATGTTGGCGAGGATTCAAGCAATGCCAATAAAATTTCGTTGATGGAACTACAGTTAGTTAACAGTGTAGTTAACAGGGGCTTCAGTTGTGTCAGCATAAAAGTAATGCAAAAATGTCGTTAAATCAATGTAGCACTTTGGTGATGAATACTGAAACAGAAACGATTCCAACCTGATTTGGGTGTAGGACTACAGTATTGACAGCTGCCCGACTTTCATACTCTCGTTGACAAGTGGCAGTCCTGAAAACCATACATAAAAAATAACAAAATCATTATAAAAGGCATAATAAGATGAACCATGGCTCATAAAACTAGTATTATAAACACTGGAATTCTTTTTTTTCCCTCAAACACGCAGGAGAGCTGTGTATGTATTAAGAAGAATAGTCAGGGCAAAGAACCCTAGTACAACACCCCATACACACGCATGTTACTCATTGTTTAACAATGGGATCCATCAGACATGAATGGTCAATTTCGGTGGGTTTATGTTTAAAATGTATCAGTGTGGCTTGAGTTCCATAAATCTAATCCATACAAATTAAATCCAATAGCACATAGTGAGAGTCTGCACGAAAGCATCTGAAGATGGTTTGGCTTGATCCTCCCAAATTAAGACAATTCTTTAAGATTTTAATAGAAGGAACTACAGAAAATAGGTTTTTAACTCAAGAAAAAATAGACAAGATATTAGGTTTTGAAAGCTCACCTCAAATCCCATATTCTCACAGTACCATCCTCAGAACCAGAGTACATCCAGTTACCATCACAATGGAATCCCACAGCCATCACATTACTAGTATGTGAATCATAGCTAATTACCTGCTAGGCGAAGTGACATTAAATAAAGAAAAATGAACATAATGACCCGTATCGATTGCTGCCATAAACATGTATCTTTACCGGTTGTGGGCTATTTGAGTTAACATCGAAAAGACGAATATGAGGATTGCCAGCAGCGGCTAAGAATCGCTTGTCCGGGGTTATCTCAAGGCGATTAACTTGCTGCAAATGAGATGTGACGACAGACATAAGGTACATAAGACTGCTGCTAAAGTAGACAGATACAATCACATAGAAAACTTTTAGTTTTTTGTTGCATACACATCCATTCCATGAAGAGAAGAAACTCAGCTTTAAACATTAAAAAAAGTCATCAAGCTATATTGAAAAAAAAAGAGAGATAAAGAAGTTAATTCACTTCATTATTTGGAATTATAAGATAAATGCACAAAGAGAGGACATATTAAGCCAAGATTCTTATAAGATGGCAAGCATATACATAAACTGACAGTAAATATGAAAATGAAGGAAGAAGAATAAGGAAAACATGCTTTGACAGGACAATAATAAACCAAAGTATTTCCATTATCAAGCTACCACTATAAGTAGAATCTACATCATTACTTGGTATTATATAAGATAAATGCATAAATAGCGGTCATATTAAGCCAAAATTCTTATAAGATCACACACATTTACATAGGACTCACTTAAACAATAATAAACGGGTTCTGAATTCTGATATTGCTGTGGTATCCTCAGTAGTGGAAGGCAGTAAATCAAAAAATGACAGTCTTTTATGTTTCTGTTGGTAAGACAAACTATTTACAGATAAAGACAGGGCCATGAAATCAAATTTGCGAGCCTACCGAACAGAGCACTAAGAACCATCAAGAGTCAACACTTACAGAGTCTGGATATTGAATAGTGCGATAACATCTCCCACTCTTGGCTTCCCAGAATCTGATTGTGTGATCGTAACTTGCAGTAGCAAGAATGACAGAAGGTTGAGCCATTTCTCAGCATTAGCCTGCCCATACGCACAGGCTCTTGAAATTAGAACAAAGACAAACAAAAGATGGCATAGCGTAACAAAGGCACAGATTCAACTAAATGAACCAGTTTACCGTATGAACAAGCCATGTGTCCCTGTTCTGATAAAGCCATTAAGCTACTTACTGGTAGATTGTTTTTTTATCAAATTACACATGAATACTTGAGAACGCTTGCTGATTCCAAAAGCTAAAGAGAAAGGAGCGACAGTTCGATTACATCTGGTTTTTACAAACTTTTAACAATTATAAAACAAGGCCGAACAAAATATAGCACAAAATGGACAACCGACATGGAATGATTCAACTAACAGGAAAAGCATGGCAAAACAGTGTATAATCCCAAAGAGATAAATGTGGTACATAATAAAAAGACTAGTCTATGCTCAAATGACTTATCGTTGCCCATTTGGCGTATGACACGTTCAAGGCAGAACTGAACAGAAGCTTAGTGCAGCTATCTTAGGGATCCTACGGAATCGAAGCTTATGGCAGAAGCAATGGGAATTTCTAAGAATCACCCGATGTAAGGGTTTCATGCAGAATCGAATCAAGTAAGTTTCTCATAAGAGGCATTTTCACCCATTCAGTACTGTTAGTCGTGAGGAGCTGATCCAGAAATATGCATAGGTGGTTCCTTCTGTTTGAAGTTACTAGACCAAATTGTGTTTGTGATAGAGTTGTTCAATCCTCCTTTTATCGAGCTTATACCCCTAAAATCGCAGAAACAGTATAAACCCTAAACCCAATCCGTTGATTCCAGCGTGTTCCTATTTGACAAATCGAATCCACGAATCGAAATTGCAACCAAAATATGCTCACCTTGCAATCTGAAAGTGGGGGAACTCACGCCATGGGGTCGGGCGATGCTCACACTATAGCCATTGTCGGGCGGAGCAGATGGGGCGGGCGGACAGGACGGCGGGCGGCGAGAGAGGAGCCGGGGAAGAGCTTGAGGGTCGCGCCGCCCAGCCTTCTTCCAGCCCGTACGCAAGCGCCGCCTGTATCCCTCTTCGCCGTGGAACGCTCCGCCGCCGTGCGCCGGGGAGAGAGGCTACAGAGGACCGGAAGAAAGAGAGAAGCTGCTACCAGAACGATTCGATCTAACAATAGAAAATTAAGAGGGGTGCTTTGGTCAATTGATAATGGCATTATAAAGAGGCCTCGTGTTGAAATACCCAGTTTAGCAAAGCCCATGACGAGGATAGCATTTCTTCGAAGCCCGTTTGAGAGTTCCACGAAGTGTGTGAAAGCGTCCGGACCAGCTTCGTTTTCGTTGAAAGCGTCCGGCCCAGCTTCGGGCGCTGCCCTGCATCAGTGTGTAATGCCCCGCTTCGGAAACTATAAAACCATAGGAATTAGGTGGAAAACTTGTTTGGCTGCACCATAGAAGAAAACATAAGAACTCTAAGATTTGAAATATATTTATTTAAAGTTTGAAATATGAAACTAGCCGTTAGCCCTTACGTGCTTCACGATGCTCTATAGTTGTTGGGTGCTGCAGATGCTCTATAGCCGTTGGGTGCCTGCATATATATGCCCATCCGCTTGCAGCTTGCTGCCTCTCGTACCCCATACAACATTCAGCTGCCCCATACAACATTCAGCTGCTTCACCGTTGCTAGCAAATCCTTCTACGGCCTACTCGCTTTGTCTATTCTGGCTATACGAAGTTATTACGCAGGCTCTTGAAATTAGAACAAAGACAAACAAAAGATGGCATAGCGTAACAAAGGCACAGATTCAACTAAATGAACCAGTTTACCGTATGAACAAGCCATGTGTCCCTGTTCTGATAAAGCCATTAAGCTACTTACTGGTAGATTGTTTTTTTATCAAATTACACATGAATACTTGAGAACGCTTGCTGATTCCAAAAGCTAAAGAGAAAGGAGCGACAGTTCGATTACATCTGGTTTTTACAAACTTTTAACAATTATAAAACAAGGCCGAACAAAATATAGCACAAAATGGACAACCGACATGGAATGATTCAACTAACAGGAAAAGCATGGCAAAACAGTGTATAATCCCAAAGAGATAAATGTGGTACATAATAAAAAGACTAGTCTATGCTCAAATGACTTATCGTTGCCCATTTGGCGTATGACACGTTCAAGGCAGAACTGAACAGAAGCTTAGTGCAGCTATCTTAGGGATCCTACGGAATCGAAGCTTATGGCAGAAGCAATGGGAATTTCTAAGAATCACCCGATGTAAGGGTTTCATGCAGAATCGAATCAAGTAAGTTTCTCATAAGAGGCATTTTCACCCATTCAGTACTGTTAGTCGTGAGGAGCTGATCCAGAAATATGCATAGGTGGTTCCTTCTGTTTGAAGTTACTAGACCAAATTGTGTTTGTGATAGAGTTGTTCAATCCTCCTTTTATCGAGCTTATACCCCTAAAATCGCAGAAACAGTATAAACCCTAAACCCAATCCGTTGATTCCAGCGTGTTCCTATTTGACAAATCGAATCCACGAATCGAAATTGCAACCAAAATATGCTCACCTTGCAATCTGAAAGTGGGGGAACTCACGCCATGGGGTCGGGCGATGCTCACACTATAGCCATTGTCGGGCGGAGCAGATGGGGCGGGCGGACAGGACGGCGGGCGGCGAGAGAGGAGCCGGGGAAGAGCTTGAGGGTCGCGCCGCCCAGCCTTCTTCCAGCCCGTACGCAAGCGCCGCCTGTATCCCTCTTCGCCGTGGAACGCTCCGCCGCCGTGCGCCGGGGAGAGAGGCTACAGAGGACCGGAAGAAAGAGAGAAGCTGCTACCAGAACGATTCGATCTAACAATAGAAAATTAAGAGGGGTGCTTTGGTCAATTGATAATGGCATTATAAAGAGGCCTCGTGTTGAAATACCCAGTTTAGCAAAGCCCATGACGAGGATAGCATTTCTTCGAAGCCCGTTTGAGAGTTCCACGAAGTGTGTGAAAGCGTCCGGACCAGCTTCGTTTTCGTTGAAAGCGTCCGGCCCAGCTTCGGGCGCTGCCCTGCATCAGTGTGTAATGCCCCGCTTCGGAAACTATAAAACCATAGGAATTAGGTGGAAAACTTGTTTGGCTGCACCATAGAAGAAAACATAAGAACTCTAAGATTTGAAATATATTTATTTAAAGTTTGAAATATGAAACTAGCCGTTAGCCCTTACGTGCTTCACGATGCTCTATAGTTGTTGGGTGCTGCAGATGCTCTATAGCCGTTGGGTGCCTGCATATATATGCCCATCCGCTTGCAGCTTGCTGCCTCTCGTACCCCATACAACATTCAGCTGCCCCATACAACATTCAGCTGCTTCACCGTTGCTAGCAAATCCTTCTACGGCCTACTCGCTTTGTCTATTCTGCATTTGGTAGCACTGAGGTTAGTTGTTGTCTTATGCGTCCACGCCGATCAGTTTCAAATCAGAGTTTTATCATTCTTCTTTTGGATTAATTATCACCATTGGGTTTTCTTTGTCATATGTAGTTATGAATCCAAGCTATCGCCGCAGATCAGAACTTGAAGATGAGTTTGTCCTTTTTGTTCTTCCTACTTTACAAGGAGAGTCATCACATACAGCAGTTGAGAAGACACCAATGCATGCATCAGAAATGACAGGAGCTCGTCGAGTTGCTGAAATTTTAACAGGACATGAGAGGCTATGCAAAAGGAACTTCCGAATGGAGGTTGGTATTTTTCAAGCCTTCGTTGACAAGTTGCGTGAAAAAAATGTCCTTGCTGATACAAGAGCTGTTGCAGTAGAAGAACAAGTAGCTATATTCTTGTATGCAATAGCAAAAAATGCAAGTAACGACACCTTACAAGAGTTTTTTCAGCACAGTGGAGAAACAATTAGTCGACACTTTGCAGCGGTGCTTGATGCAATCACACAGCTCAGCTGTGTGTACATACATCCACCTTCCTTGCAGCCACATTCTATTTTAAGCAGACCCCAGTTTTACCCTTTTTTCCAGGTATGAGTACAAGTAAAATAACAAATTTTCAGTAACTTATATAGACACGATTCTATGATCATCAAATGCATTTTTTATTTTGCAGAATTGCATTGGTGCTATAGATGATACACATATTCCAATGACCATTCCATTAGAACAGCAAGAACCATACAGGAATAGGAAGCAAACACTGTCACAAAATGTTATGGTTGCATGTGACTTTGATCTCAAATTTGTGCACGTGCATGCTGGCTGGGAGGGATCAGCTTCTGATGCAAGAGTCTTACAAGATGCACTTAACCATGGTTTTCAAGTACCTCCGGGTAAATTTTATCTTGTAGATGCAGGTTATGCAAACACACCACAATTTATTGCTCCATACCGTGGTACTAGGTACCATATACAAGAACAGGGGAGAGCTCGTCAAAGGCCAAGAAATTACAAGGAGCTATTCAACCTTCGCCATGCACAGCTACGAAATCATATTGAGAGAACTATTGGTATTCTGAAAATGAGATTTCCTATTCTAAGAACCGCTTCCCGCTACCCAGTTCATAAACAGATTGACATATCTGTTGCTTGTTGTGTTTTACACAATTTCATACGTCTACATAATGGAGATATGTCATGGCCCAACAGTGAAGACATGGATATTGACCCACGCCATATCATTGACGTGCCAAATGGAGACGACAACTATCATAGTGATATACAAGCATTTAACTATTCTAGAGATGCTGGAAATCAAATGAGAGATCATATGGCACAACAAATGTGGGCGCAATATACAGCACGGAGGGCTTGACATATGTAGAGGCAAGCAAGTTTGATTACAGTTCTTGTACTTGTAACCTATTATATCTATATATTAAGTTTTACATGCTTGGAGTCCTTGCATGACATAACTTTACCGAAGTACCAAAATACTGCAACAACCATGAACCATCTAGATCAGTGCTATGACCACTTCTAGAACTAGATTAGACAATAAACAAAAGTATAGGACCAGCTGGTTCACAAAAGTATTGGTGTAGCTGGTTCACAAAAGTCATCTAACACAAAAGCATGTGCTACAGCATCAGGAAATCCCTAATTCTGATGCTCTGCTCGCCTACGGTCAATCTCTTTTGTAACCCAAGCCAACCGCAATGCATCACTTTTAAATGACAAGAAAAATTCCCTTTTGTCCTTACTCTCAAAGATATCAGATGCCATCAACAAATCTCCCAGTTGTAGACTGTTCATATCTTCAAGAACAGTGATGCACTTGTTGATGCTGTAAGGATCTTCTAATTTCCTCTCCTCAATGGCAGCAAATCGATCTATTTCTTCTTTCTTCAGCTTCAAATATCTCTCATGAAATCCATCATCAGGGCTAGCAGATTTGCCTTTTTGTTTCTTTCCACGTCGAGATTCAAGAACCTCTAAAGGTCTTTGTGTGGAGTTAGGTGGGACTTCCATTTGATGAACATGGGTACCAGCAGAACGTTGCGAAAATTCCAGATTTCCCTCCTCAACCTCCTCATCAAAAGAAAATTGCAGAGCTGGTTCATCTAGACCATTTAAAGTAGGAGACGGTGTGTCAGGAACACTTGCTGTTTGAGCTGATGGAACCGATGCATTCTTTGATTTGCTTGCATAATGGTCCATGCCGTGACGAGTTCTCCCTTCAGCGTAACGACCTGAAAATTCATGTTTAAGGAAAAGCAAAATATGAGCCACTTTTATCACGAATTATGCATGTTCTCTCCAATCCTATGGATTTCAAAACCATAGGAATTTTGTAAAAAACTTGTTTGGCTGCACCATAGGAAAAAACATAGGAACTCTGAGATTTGAAATATACTTATTCAAAGTTTGAAATAAGAAACTAGCCGTTAGCCCATATGTGCTTCACGGTGCTCTATAGCCGTTGGCTGCCTGCAGATGCTCCATAGCCGTTGGCTGCAAGCATATATATATGCACATTAGCTTGCAGCTTGTTGCCTCTCGTACCCCATACAACATTCAGCTCCTTCACCATTGCTAGCAAATCCTTCTACGACCTACTCGATTTGTCTATTCTGCATTTGGTAGCACTAAGGTTAGTTTCTTATGCGTCCACGCTGATCAGTTTCAAATCAGAGTTTTATCTTTCTTCCTTTGAATTAATTATCACTTTTGGGCTTTCTTTGTCATATGTAGCTATGAATCCAAGCTATCGCCGCAGATCAGAAACTGAAGATGAGTTTGTCCTTTTTGTTCTTCCTACTTTACAAGGAGAGTCATCACATACAGCAGTTGAGAAGACACCAATGCATGCATCAGAAATGACAGGAGCTCGTCGAGTTGCTGAAATTTTAACAGGACATGAGAGGCTATGCAAAAGGAACTTCCGAATGGAGGTTGGTATTTTTCAAGCCTTCGTTGACAAGTTGCGTGAAAAAAATGTCCTTGCTGATACAAGAGCTGTTGCAGTAGAAGAACAAGTAGCTATATTCTTGTATGCAATGGCAAAAAATGCAAGTAACGAAACATTACAAGAGTTTTTTCAGCACAGTGGAGAAACAATTAGTCGACACTTTGCAGCGGTGCTTGATGCAATCACACAGCTCAGCTGTGTGTACATACATCCACCTTCCTTGCAGCCACATTCTATTTTAAGCAAACCCCCGTTTTACCCTTTTTTCCAGGTATGAGTACAATTAAAATAACAAATTTTTAGTAACTTATATGGACCTGATTCTACGATCATCAAATTCATTTTTTATTTTGCAGAATTGCATTGGTGCTATAGATGATACACATATTCCAATGACCATTCCATTAGAACAGCAAGAACCATACAGGAATAGGAAGCAAACACTGTCACAAAATGTTATGGTTGCATGTGACTTTGATCTCAAATTTGTGCACGTGCATGCTGGTTGGGAGGGATCAGCTTCTGATGCAAGAGTCTCCCTTCAGACCTGCACATTCATGTTTAAGAAAATATGAGTTGCTTTTACCACGAATCATAATTAATATTGTCTCTCCAAAGTAGGGTTATATGAAAAACTCACCATCATAGAGCTTGAATAAATCATTATAATATGGAAATGACTTTGTTCTCCAACTGAGGGCTGCCTCGTTGTCCTTGCGAGCAGCAAAAGAGGCCCAAACACTTTCAGGTGCATGCACCATATTTCTCTCATTGTCCTATCCAAAACCACTTTGATCCAGCAAATCTTTAACAGCACGAAAGTCTTTCTTCAGATCTTGCTCCTTCTGTTTGGCTTGGTAAAGAGTATATGATGTACCAAGCTTTGCATTCAAACGAGAAACAATATTGTTCCAGGCCTCCTTACTCCAAGCATTATTTGTTCTAAAACCCGGCACATCATGATCTTTGAGAAGCTCAATTAGGCACAACTTAGCTTGGTGACTCCATTTGGCTCTCTTTGTGCCTCCTGAATTCACTACATGTAAGAAACATTTTACCATATCTTTTGATTACTGGTGGAGAATGAAACTAGAATTTTGATATAATGTACTCATGAAACAAAGTTAGAAATAGTACCGTTTTCTTGACTTGGCTCTGTAGACCCATGCTCACCATCAACATCAGCAAGCCCTTGTGATTGAGGGTGTCGGCCTCCTCCATCTTTAGACCCATGTTGAGCCATATTCTTCAGAGAGCGACCTTTGCTCGGCATCACCCTTCCCTGAGAATAATAGTTTTTACAGAAAATAGCAAGTAGGAATATCTAACTAATACAAAATGGAAATAACTCTATTTATGTCTTTTTTCTTAGGAGACCTAGGTCTTTTTATTATAAGAGAAAGGTGCAGACAAGGAGGGAAAAAAATTGGGGGGAAAAATGACTGGAACACAAGGGCGAAAGCATTCTTTAGTTGAGCAAGTATCACTTGGTTAATACTGAGACCCAATCTATGTCAAAAGGAGGCAACACGTTCCCAAATAGAAAAAAAAAAACAATTCGAAGAAGGGGATTTGGTACTGAAGAACAACCCTATTCCAGTAGAAGGAACTCTTCTCAAATCAACGAAAATCGATGGTCAAATGATGTGGATTTGGAGGGGGGCCGAATTTGGACATGGAGAATAAAGAACGACATGTACCTTGCAGATGGGGAAGAAGCCAACGGATGGAGCTGGACGTCCCTACCTGCCGCACGCGTCGGAGAGCACGTTTGTGATGTCTGCCCGCGGACTCGTCGAAGAGCGCCCCACGCTGCTGGCGATGGGGAGAAAAGCCTCGCACCAAGCCCTTACACAGTTGGCTATGGAAGAACAGGGAGCCTTCGTTGCTCTTGTTTTTATTTTTAGGCGGTGGCCATCGATTTTTTTTATTTCTTCGTCTTACCATGAAGCAGCGAAAAGGCGCGAACATGACCAGGCGACGCGCGCGAGCGCTCTCGTTTCGCGCCAGGGAAGTTTTCGAGAGCTCCGACTTCTTGCTAGTTTTCCTATGAAATGACCTTGTAGGAATGAAATCCTATGGAATCTTTCCTTCCTTTTCTATGAACCAAAAGAGTCATAGGAAAAAATCCTATGGAACTGAATTCCTACAAAAATTCCTATAGTTTTCCTACACCCCTAAAGATTCTGCCGGAAGCCAGGCAGCCAGCCAGCCCATGTGAAAACACCGTGATTACGGTGGCGGATGCTCGAAAGTCGAAACCACACTGCTCCCCGCCGCTCGCAAGCAAGGCGGGCACGCGACTCGCGTTTGATGATCGTTGCTGGAAATTGGGAAAATGATTTACTACCTTTTTTTTCTCGCGAGGAAGGGCAAAGTGACTAGTACTACAGTAGTAACGGGGCAATGCAACAGTCTCCAAGCCACTGCAATTACAAGATGAATGGAACAAGAAAAAGAGGAAGAAAAATGCTAAGCTCTGCTCGTATGTACAATGCCAATTCTGCACAGGCCGGGTCGGCGCTATTCAGAGATCGACGTCGTCCTCTTCGCTGGCGCCGTCGCCGTCGCCGCCGGAGTCGTCGTCCTCGCCTCCGGCTCCCTCGCTGTCAGAGAGTCGCGCGAGCCAGCAGCTGCCGTGGAGGTGCCCGCTGACGCAGACGAAGTACTCGAGCCGCCCGTCGTTGGCGCCGAGCCTCCGCGACGCGCTGCGCGGGGCGAGCCCGGCCGCCGTCATGCTCCAG
>LAPY01000429.1:69315-85007 GCA_000970635.1 Eragrostis tef | reverse complement strand
GTGGCGGATCCACCGGGGCAGCAGGGGGGTCTCAAGCCCCCCCTACTCGCCGGCGGACAGTGGAGCCCCCCCATCAGCCCCCCCCTACAGTTTTGTTAGCAAGGAAGAGAGGTTGGAGGCATTGGTCCCTGCTGGAGGTTGAAGAGACAGTGGTGGAGCTCTCGCGATACCTCGATTTGTCCGCGAGATTGCCCTATCCGGCAGATGTTCGCTGTGCCGTCGTCCATGCCGCCATGGCTGGATACGAACTGGACTGGACGAAAGGTCGGAAGGAGGAAGAAGAGTTTAGCGAAGGGTTATCGTTTCCCCATGGGCCTGGGCTGATTTACTTCCGTTTTCTCCCTTGTACGGCCCATAAAGATGCTAACTCATGGAATAATAGTGCAACGTGAGCCCTTCAATTCCATGGGCTAGGTGAATTGACGACGGAATCAAAAGTTTAAGACTTATGCGTTGCTTTGGAGACGTTCTCCCTTTAGTTTAATCTACAGGATTTAATATGATGTTTATCTTAACTTACAACTATGTACGTAGATTGTATGATCTTTTGTTGTTTTGGTAAAGAGGAAAAATTGATCTTTCTTTTGCAATTCCAGATTAACATAATTGAAGTACTTTAATTGCATCACATTTTATTATGTACTTCGATTAGCAAAGCAACATGATAGCAAGCGACTAGGCTTCCATCTAATCGCTAAGCAAATCAACACATGCTTTACAGTATACACTGTAGCAATTGACCTTTCTATATCTTCATTCGTGTTCTGCCGCTTGTAGTTCAGCCCCCCCCCCCTACAATTTTCGTCTGGATCCGCCACTGGCTATAATTTGTATACTGAGTCAAGTTATTGTTACATCCACAGTTCCACACCCAACTATGTGTTGGCATCTGTCGAGTTCAAAACTAGCAGGAGTAAGAATCGCTAAATTGCAGGGTAGGGTCTTTTTCTTAGATTGTTCGGTTTTCCTTGTATCATGAGTAGTTAAACTGGTGGGTAGTAGGTTGTGGCCCTTTTTCCTTTAGAGGTGGCTTCTGTTTGTTCTTCATTGTAACTCTCTCAATGAAATATGCATGCATGATGTGTGTATTGAAAGAAAAAAAAACGAATTAGGAAATTGCTGGACTGTAGTTAACCAAGATTGGCATACTTTTCTTATTTTCTTCTGTCAACTGGATGAATATAATGTTGTTCGTATTTCTTTGTGGTTCTGGTTCGGTACACTGATCCATTTGAATAATTGGGAATCACCCACAGCGATGCATATAAAGAATTTGAAAAGGAAATTCAGGAAGACTTGCAGGAAGTTGATGACAGGCTTGAAGAAGAGGAGGTGGGCTAACTTGCACTCTACTTTATCTACTTACAGTAATCAAGAACGTGTCTGTCTATCCAGTGCGATTCATTACTTATTCATTGCTATGCATTGCCTACAGTAAAAAGGCTATCCAGTGTACTTATCACTTATAACAAAATGGCCATCCAGTGCAACGTGTCTACCTTATTTGCTTGCAGTAAAAAAGAATTTATCGCCTATCCGGTGCAGTTATTACTTCATCATAGCTAACCCGAGCAAACTTTCATGAACACTGTAGATTGACGCTGCTGCAGAAAGGGAGGAATACTTGAGTTTGGAGCAACAGTATGATACTTCTCCACATTTCATTACGTTATAAAAGACCATGCTTGATAACTTGCAGGTTTCATGGATCCTTTCATTTCTACACAGGGAGTACAGGCAGCGGGTAGACATGTTGAAGAAACAGCTCATAGAGTCAAAAGCTGCCCGTACTACTAAAGCAAATAGCAAACCTGTTGGTATGGACATGGAGTCCAGCAGCGACTCATCAAGTGATGAAGAGGATGACAACACAGATTTTGCAGTTGACTGGAGAGCACAACACCTGAAATGATAGGAAATTTTGTGACTTGTACCGACCTACCATGGGAACAGATAACTTTTAGCATCCACCATCATGCACCTGATCGACGATTGTAGACAGTTCTTCGTTTGTTGCATGAATAGAATTTTGTAGGTCTACATCTTTCGTTTCCTTATCTCAATGATCAGTTTCTACAAATGTGCAGCTCCATTGGCAACTGTGCATGCTGTATAGCCTGCTGAGTCGTGTATGGCAATTGATTGAAACTTTGTAGCACATTTGGAGAGTTTGTTCTGAAACGGGCCGGAATTAAGTAAATTGACTGTCACGGTTTTTCCAGACGCAGCCGGTATATGCTGTTGGTTCATGGTTGGTTGGCGTTCCCATGTACTCCTGTTGGAAGGGACGCCTCTGCCTGTGCATGTTGATTGCATACGAGCCGTCTAGCGTCGAGAAGCCAACTTTGGCGGCTCTTCGATGAATACAGTGCTTCCACTTACATGGAGATACGTGGATGGTGTACATATGAAGATTGATGCGTCGGCATTGACACGATACATAATGTCAAGTAAATATCACAATCCATTTTAATTAAGTCCGTCCTAACGAGAAGCTACCAAGGAGAACAATTGTTAAGTAGATCGAGCACAAAAGGTCAGAACGGAGCTTTGCTTTGTTTATGGCAAGACTTTCTTTGACGTCTCATGCTAACCGCTTCAACATTTGAAAACTGGCAAGTGATGAACGATAAGAAGATGCTGGGCTCATTAATGATAAGAGGCATTGGCGTTTCTATCTCTGGTTTTAATTCTAATTGCGATTTTACCCCTCGTTTTTCAACTTTGTGATTTTACCCCTGGAATTTCAAAACGAAGACAAAGTTTGCCCCTCTCAGGGGTAAAAATATTGCGATTTTACCCCTGGTAGGGGCAAAGTCAAGCTTTAATTTGAAAAACCAGAGGTAAAATCATAAAGTTAAAAAACAAGGGGTAAAATCACAATTAGCTTTGAAACTAGAGGCAAAAACACCAAATTTCCAAAATGATAATTGCAGGAGCTTTCAACACATTGACGTAAGGTAAACACGGCAGACACGGTTTCTTGTCAGGTTTGCCATCCGTTTATTGTATTTCAACAGCTCTTGGTTGTATAATCATGTGTGCAATCTTTGACGAACACGTCTTTGCTTTTACATAATCGATAATTAGTTGCCCCATATATAGAGTAAAGAAACAGCCTAGACTGGTCAATTAACTGGATACGTGCGCTCGTGCAAAACGACGTCATGAGACGCCAACTGCCCAAACAATCCATAGACTTCTTTTCTGAAACAATGTAACAAACACAGTCAGAGCTGGTAACAGTAATTGCCTTTCTCCATTTATCCTGTAATCGCACAGGAAAATAGAAGTATGAAAGATAAAGAGTACTAGTTCGCGATATGTTTGATTATTTGTAGCTTGTGCCTTTGCAGTCAAAGGGAAGTGGTTAACCAATAATAATCAGACTGAATTTTCTGGAACTGTCAATAATGGAGATGACAATACAGTGTCGTGGCACACACGAATGTAAGAAACGCAGAACCAAGAAAGGAACGTTCAATTCAGATTTCCATTTCTTGACAGCAGTATCCTAATGTATATTTGATTATCTGCACTATTCCAATCGAGTCTCATAGCAAATGGCGTTTCTATCTCTGGTTTCAATTCTAATTGCGATTTTACCCCTCGTTTTTCAACTTTGTGATTTTACCCCTGGAATTTCAAAACGAAGACAAAGTTTGCCCCTCTCAGGGGTAAAAATATTGCGATTTTACCCCTGGTAGGGGCAAAGTCAAGCTTTAATTTGAAAAACCAGAGGTAAAATCATAAAGTTAAAAAACAAGGGGTAAAATCACAATTAGCTTTGAAACTAGAGGCAAAAACACCAAATTTCCAAAATGATAATTGCAGGAGCTTTCAACACATTGACGTAAGGTAAACACGGCAGACACGGTTTCTTGTCAGGTTTGCCATCCGTTTATTGTATTTCAACAGCTCTTGGTTGTATAATCATGAGTGCAATCTTTGACGAACACGTCTTTGCCTTTACATAATCGATAATAATTAGTTGCCGCATATATAGAGTAAAGAAACAGCCTAAACTGGTCAATTAACTGGATACGTGCGCTCGTGCAAAACGACGTCATGAGACGCCAACTGCCCAAACAATCCATAGACTTCTTTTCTGAAACAATGTAACAAACACAGTCAGAGCTGGTAACAGTAATTGCCTTTCTCCATTTATCCTGTAATCGCACAGGAAAATAGAAGTATGAAAGATAAAGAGTACTAGTTCGCGATATGTTTGATTATTTGTAGCTTGTGCCTTTGCAGTCAAAGGGAAGTGGTTAACCAATAATAATCAGACTGAATTTTCTGGAACTGTCAATAATGGAGATGACAATACAGTGTCGTGGCACACACGAATGTAAGAAACGCAGAACCAAGAAAGGAACGTTCAATTCAGATTTCCATTTCTTGACAGCAGTATCCTAATGTATATTTGATTATCTGCACTATTCCAATCGAGTCTCATAGCAAATAGTCAGATATATATGAACCAATGCTTGTTTTCCCCCCCCCCCCCTCCCCACACACA
Organism: Eragrostis tef; assembly: GCA_000970635.1. Lineage (NCBI taxonomy): Eukaryota > Viridiplantae > Streptophyta > Magnoliopsida > Poales > Poaceae > Eragrostis > Eragrostis tef. Next base: position 80,485 of record LAPY01000429.1, on the reverse strand, counting down.
CACAAAAAAAAAAGCTTGTTTTCATTTTTCTCATGACTACATATACATAGGTCGTATTTCTTGTTTGAGGAAATTACCCCGCAGAAAACTGCACCCGGTGCAGTGATAGCAGCATTATATATGTAATTTCCTTTTGTAACGAGCAATGTATACATGAAGTTTTTGCACGCGTAGCATTGATAGGCAACTGACAACAAAAACTTCTCAGCCATAATACATATAGAGCTCTCTCTTTTTTTTTTGCGAGGATACATATAGAGCTCTCTACATATATGATACTCCATACACATGTACAATCATGTCAGAAAGACCAATAATGCCTGAACAGATATTGTGTCAAGCAGTAGGGCCATCATCGACCCCTGATTACCTATCTCGCAGCAACAGTTTATACAACTTTTTTAATTTCCATCATCTCCAGTAAACAACAGAAGCCAGTTGTCAAGCAAGAATTAATGTTAATTGCTAGTCCATGCCTAATGCCTTTCTTTCTTTTGTAAGGGAGTAGGCTTTCACAAAGGAACCGTGTACGTCGAAAATTCTATGGCCTGTTGCTTGGTCAGAGGAATCCAGATTCTACTAGAGCCACCTTGTTTAGGGTAAATCAGAACAGCACGTCTCCCAGAAGACACTGATCTCATCAGCATGTCATTCTAAAAAGAAGTAGGCGCTAAATCATCAGTTCTTTGTCGAAAACGTTTTATGAGTGTAACCAGTTTCGTTCTACAAATATTTATAACCAGGTTTAGCTCTAAACCTTGAACGTCTGTAGTGCTACGGTCCCTACATATGACATATCAGAATTCGTTTCCACTGAATATCAAAGGATTTTTGGCCCCTGATTTTGTTTCCTGGGACGGTCCAACCTTTCTGTTGCACTGCTACTCCGGACTTCATTTAATCATCCACGGCTTCACTATGCCTTTTCTTTTCAAACCAGGACGGCAACATGATACATCATTGAACATGCTGAATACTTTGATAAGTATGCATCTCATACCAGCCACTCAGCCAGATAACTGTCTGAAAACATGCATGTTACAGTAGTGTCAGTAAAGTGTTATACCATCCGTGCAATGCCAATTTATTCGTTAGGTCCATGATTAGCAAAAGCAGTTCTTTCAAAAGTTGATGAGTGTGGAATAATAATGAACCTTTCGACTCGAGAGTTGTGATCATCAGACTATATCTTGCTCTTTGCAGCAGAACCCTAGCAGCCGCTAATATTAAGTTATCATAAAACAACCAGGCTTGTGGAGTTTCAGAGAATTGGGGGATAATATCCTCTAATTTTGGCAGAATGAATAGCAAAATCGATATGATTTGCAGTTTTTGTCTTGTACTATCAGAAACTGAAAATTCTTGCCCAACAGAAATGGGCTTTTACGTTGAAAATCATCCGCATTAGCTATATGCAGCGCATTTTATCGGTAGAGTCGAATAGAGTTTTAGCTGAGTACAAACAAGTTCCGATTCAGAAGTCATCCAGAAACTTGCAGTACAATTTTGCAGAACACAATTCTTTTGAACTTTGCAGCAGAACACAATTCAGTACTTGCATTGTCGACATTTCCAGACATACTATACAAAGTATTCTGTACACACTGCATAAAAACAGAAAAGCTACTGATAGTCATTGCAGCTCATCACCTATTTATTCCATGGGTATTGTTAAGCATCAAAATTTTGCCCCTCAAGTAAAACCCAAGAAGCTGGCAGGGATCTCAAAACTGCCAATCAGGAACACACAGTGTCACAGTCATTCAGACAGAGAATTAGTCAGAAGTCACAAATCCTGCAACAGTATCCATGGAGTGCACAGCCTCTGAAATGCCAATTTCTCGAGACACTCCACCGCCTTCATCGATCCCGCAATCTACAGCTGCTGGTCGACAGCTCTCGTCCCAGGTTCCTCCTCCTACCTCAGAGTTGCCATTGAAGCACAGGGCTTGATCAGCACCCACCACAGAGCCAACACTGCACTGATTCGGAAAAGGGAACGCGCTGGTCTCGGCGTCGATCTTGCTCCGGACATCGAGCAGGAGGCTCCTCAGCCTCACCACCTCGGCCTCCAGAGCGGCATGGCTCTGCAACCGCCTCAGCAGCTGCTGGTTGGTGGCGCGGAGCTTCTTGACTTCCTCCTCCAGGAAGGCCGCGTGCGCCTTCTTCTTCTCCCGGTACTTGCGCACGGCCTCCCTGTTGCCCAACGGCTTCCTTGGCCTCGTCGAGTCCTCTCTGGCGTCGTCGTCCTCGCCGCCGCCGGCGCACACCTGGGTGTGCGTGTGCAGGCACGTGTGGGTGTGCGCGGCGGCCGACGTGCTGGGAGGGTTGCAGCTGTGCGTGTGGAAGCAGGTCGTGGTGGCGCTGTTCAGGAACTCGTCGGAGCTGTCAGGCATCTCCGGGTGGGAGAAGAGATATTGGCAGGAGAGGTCAGCTCCACCGCCATCCATTGGAACAGAGAATGCGCCAAGAACAATCTTCTGCTTCTATGGTCAATGGACAAGTTGCAAAGTTACTCAGAAAGAGAAGAAGGCCACGGAATCAAAAACAGAGAATGTTGCAGACCTCACCAGTGCAAAGGAAAAACTCGACAGCATTCGATAAATTAGGACAGCTACCTCCTAATTGGAAGAAAATCAACCAGCAGTCGATGGCAGAAGGGGAGCGGCGGCCGCAGAATTCAGGTGGCACACCGAATCAACGATAAATAGCCTGAAAAGGCGGATTCTGGCATCAAAATCTCATCTTAACCTGGACGGAAACGATATGGCATCGACGGATACGCCTGCCTCGCTCGATCGCCGCCGAGCTGCTGCCTCGCGCGGGGAGAAACTTTCTGCCTTCTCTTTCTCTCCCAACCGATCTTTTTGGTGATGTATGATCCACTTCTTTACGTTTTATCGGCGACTCGGGGGAGGAGAGGAGAATCCTGGAAAGGGGTGTGACGGAGAAGACTGACGCCGACGTGATTGGATTGGGGTGGGGGAGATGGACGGAGAGGATCGTAGTTCCTGGCACTGTTGGGAGGTTTTTGTTCGCTCACCATGCTTTTTTTTTTTTTGAGCATAGTTCGCTCACCATGCTTGGATCTTTGCCATTGTTGCTTCGAACTACCAATTGGCCTGGTGCCTTGTTTGTATTGTCTTTTAGTTGGACTTTTGTGCCCCTTAGATTTTTTTTTTGCGAGGAACTCCTTAGATATTGTTGTAATAGTTGACTATATAGGAGCCGCAAAGGCTGGCAGCATTGCTATTATAAAGAAAAACAATGAAAAATTGACCTTTTGAATCTTGCTTTTGAATAAAATTCTTTCGCCAACTATAAAATTGTAAACATCTTTCAACGATCTGGTAATAATATGATGAGCAATTGGCCCAGAAAAATCTAACGTTCCCCAAAAGGCACCTATGTTGATGGCCACAAAACAAAAAGCAAGTAGAGATTGTAATCACAAAAAAAAAACAAGTAGAGATGACCAGTCACTAGATTAAGCAATACTTCCATCGATGCCCATTCCATTTTGTTGTCCACAATTCACAGAACGCACAAACTCAGGTCTGCCTACATCTTACACTGATTTCTCACGGCATCAGAATAGACTCCACTGATTGCTTGATCACTGCGCTCTCGCCATGCACCCCAGATGACCTCCCTACCGGCTCCCTGTGAGTCCGAGCATAGGCGACCACGCAGGGACTTGACCTACTCTGGATGGCCGTCGCCATCGCTCACCGGCACCGGCACGCTCCTGCGCGGCAGTGTTCCAGCGGACGACCGGTCAAAGTTTGATTCAGACGATGGAGGGAGGCATGGAGCCATGTAAAGGTCAGCAGCAGCAGTGTTTCAGGCGCGCTGCAGTGTTCCGTTTATTTGACTGCAAGAATAAAATGTACTCCCTCCGTTCGGAATCCGACCAGCCGGATGAACTAAAAAACAACTGCCGGAGGCTTTCGGAACGTCATCATTTGGTGAACGGAGGGAGTATCTCTGTTCTGGTTGCGGATGTGGGGTGTGCTAAATTTCTGAATCTGCGTACATCCAAATTTGATGAGTTTATCTTGACTGAATCGCTTCTGATTGGGAGCTAGACTCTTCTTTTTCCACCGCCAATGTTCTGAAACACAATTAAATTACCACGTGAGTTTCGGTTCTTTGTGTAATGCTTGGAGCCAACTGGAGGATTTGAGATGCAACTTCAGATGGCCATGCTTCATGGAAGAGATGCTATCTGAATGGGGACCGCGTGGATGTGCTCTGAATGTCATAGAAACGAACCTGATCAGCAACGCGTGTTCGAAACTTAGTCAGCTCAGTTTCCCACAAGTTGTTACCAGTTCAAAGGAGCAAATTATTGCCCTCTTTCGTTCTTTCAGCTGAAATGTGGGTTCCCTAACCAAAAAATAAAGGGAGTCATCAATCTAGTACGAGGCTTCAAGAACGGCAGCTAGAAAATTAACTGCTGGAACTCCTGGACGCAATACTAGAGGCAACATCAAGATTTACACACCACATAGTGCTCCTCTTCACCATTCAGTTGCTAATATATATCATCGGAAAAGCTTTCAGTGAAACGAGAATTATATGCCTCTGGTAGTTCAAACCTCAGATTAGGTAGGTTCTAATGTGCAGCCAGCAGCTACTTGCTGTTCCCTCCACATTTTCTCATCCGGGCTTGGGACCGGCAAAGGCAGTGTTAAACAGCAAAAATTAAAAATAAACAGCAAACCACAAAACATAAAGCCCTGACACAACTGAAAGCAGATTAGCCTTCCCACCAAATACTTCAGCAGTTTAGTTTGAACGTAATAGTCCACGTGCACCAAAATATGTGAGCAAACTTGTTCTTCCAGTCTAGGGTATTTCAATTGCATGATTTTGCGATGAAATTCAACAGTTGTCACAGCATATTCAGCCAAACACAGGTTCCACAATTCAGACGTGTGCCAAAATATCTCCTAGGCAGTAAGGAGTCAATTTCCAAGATACTCAATTCCATGATCAACCACTCAGATTAGAACTTGCTACATGGACAGCAAAATAAAGCAGAGATACTACAGTCTCATCCGTATCTCCATAACTAGAACTTGCTACATGATGAACGGCATAAAGCAGAGATCCTGAACAACCACTCAAACTAGAACTTGCTGCATGTAGGATAGCAAAATAAAGCATAGATACTTGACTGTCCCTCCTTTTACAATTGTCTATATACTGTAAACATTTGCAACCTGTGCTCACAAACTTCAACCCCAATTCTGTTAATCATTCTTCACAACTTCAACTTTATTATCAGAAACTGCAACCTATGCTCACAAACTGGAAAACTGCAACCTATGTTCACAAACTGGAAATATGAAGAATCTGATTTGTTACAGAAAGGGAACCAAACTGTGGGAAGCACTGCTCATGAAACAGACAAATAACAATCCGTAGAACTACTGCCACAGAATTGAAACCAAACACATGCTTCAAGTTCACTAATCAGAAGGTCACAATGAGTTAACTCCCACTGCAAGTCAAATAGTAAAGACCGGGAACTGCAGCACCAACAGAAAAGACAATTTTGACCAAATGGAACAAAAAATAATGTTATGTTAGGTTTGAAAGCTTTTATTTTTTTCCCAAGATCCCAGTTTTGATTGTACCAGAAAAAGTGAACAGAAATTGCCTAGATCAGGGTCCTAGGTACGTAACAGCCAGCAAGAAAGCAAAAGGTATCATTTAATATCGACATTTATACATATAGAATTTTTACGAGTAACAAAATTAGTAAGGATTATTGTTAATGGGTGCAAGAGTGCATGCACATTACCGAACGATGATAACATCTAGAAATATAAGCAACAAAATTGTGCAGTCAATAACGGACATTTTAACCAAATTAAAACTTAGAAGATCAAGTGAGCTAACCCAAACTTAAAAATAGGAGATTAACTGAACTAACCCATATGTGCATAGTTCAACATCTAGAAAGAAACAGATAGAATGATGGAACTTTGAAGAAAACAAGCAACCAGCATAATCGACACCTGCACTAATGAACGAGGTCTAAGATCATGAAAATGGTAACACTGAACACAAGACTCGTAGGTGGAGGACAGCATATCACAGATCAAGAAGCATGTTAAAGATTATGGACCATAGGAAGGCAGAACCCATTAATGAATGAAAGCACCTATACTTGAATTCCTTAGCATCCATCCATACTTGGCTACAGAAGAACCGCACAACTAAAATTGAACTAGTCCACCCATAAAAAGAGATAGACAAAGGCTGTTTTAAGCAAGAAACTCTTGGCAGAAGAAATAATCCGAAATTGCTTAGAACTTGAAAAGACAGACAATTGAGAGAAATTTGTTAGCAGGTGTCAAAACAATTGTTAGTTTGAACTAGCAGTAAGCTTCTGCAGATCCTCTTCAACATGGCACAAAAGGCTTCCAAACAGTATATGTCCCTGCGGATCAGTGCGAATTGTCACACTCACCAATAATGGGTATCCAAAGGCAGCAGATTTCAAATGCAAGCAAACATGGATAGCATTTATTTAGTCTTGCAAACAGTCAACAAGAGACAACAAGCAGTAAACCATTGTCTTGGGGGGAAACTGCTTTGGACATCAGTGCCAAGTGTTACTAGGAACAAACGGAGATGATTTTTAGGAGAAATTTCCGTTATTTCAGTTGCTGCAGCACAAGGTAACTTCCAAATAAACAGTCCAGGCGAAAACTAAGTGGCTAAAGCAAATTCAGAAGTATCAAATTCTATTCCAAGGTATCATCTCACTCCCGTCAAAGCTCAATCCAGCTCAATAAATTTCTATGCAAATTCATTTAAACAATGATTTTAATCGGAGTTGCACACAGACACAGCTAATGATAAACTGAAGAGAAGTCCATATATCACCATAACATGATTAACATCAGGACAACTACGAACGAGATAACCAAACCTCTACCCCTAATCCAACCTTAATAATGCCATTGTCTTGCTCCTGAAGCTAAACAAAGCAACACACATCTACCACCAACGAGATCAACCCAGCAACTTGTAAAATACTGTACACCCAAGGCCGTGAGAATCTTGAGTTATAGAAAAGCTTGTTATCCATGGGGCAGAAGTATGAAACCTTTACACAGCAATCAATCCACATCTGAATAAGGTTGGAAGGAAGACAAAACCTTCACACAGCTATCAATCCACAACTGAAATCACCAAAACAAGTAACAAACCAATAAACCAAAAGGACCATGTGCAGTAGATGCTGACCTGCCAATCTAGTGCCATCTTTTTTCACAAGGTAACGCAAATCCTGCGATCACAATGGCCAACAAAAAATCTATGGAAACTAGGTGATGAAAATCAAAACGTATTGCAAAGGACTAGCACAAACCAGACACCACAAAGGAACCAGAGGCACTACTGATCAGATGAGATAGAAGATCTGCGGACACAGCAAGGAATGAAACATCAATGAATGAAACTCATTGAAGCAGAGCAGAGGACAATCCAGAGGAGTGTTGAGGCGTAAAAGGATAGCATTAAGTTTCCACTGAACTTCAGTTTCCTAGTAGTGTTTGAATTCAATAATAATTTACAACTATCATGAATAAAGATGGAACTGGAAAATGTTAAATCCTTAGGTACTGGCAACAGATTCTGCAGGGAATTCAAAGGTAGTAGCTACAAGGATTTCACCCGGCATCAGCTTGGCCAATAGCAGAAACATGTATCAAAGCTTCGGGAAAGGATGAAGTCTGATGAGATGGCGACAACCAAGAATTACTAGCAAGGCACCATTGATAGACTATAGCAAAAATTAGCAACGTATCCAATGTGATTAGCAGGACTGTTAACAAACTCTGTACGCCCTGATCCAATTGCAGTAGAATAGAGCAGCAGCAATCCATACAATCCAATTGCTGGAGAAAAACAATCCAAATGTAGTTCAGAATAGTGAGCGACACAAGACCAATAAATCAGAATCAGAATGAGGCAAAAAATCCAAACAGTGTTCTTCTTCCAATACTGAAGTGTTAACTCTGTGGTCCAGCCAGATCATATTTGTCCCAACTCCACACCTGCTGCCTCTGCATATCTGGTGTCAAGGTGCGTCTCCTTGCTCTCCACATCACAAACAACCCGTGAACAAACAAAAATACAAGGCAAGAACTATAGGCAAACCTCTTCACCCTCCATCTCCCCATTAAAGAGAGGGCCCGAGGACTTCCAACTAAAGCAGGACACAACCCAGGTTAGTCATCAAAATAAGAAATCTACCCAGAGCCTCGAATCCACCTTGTGTTTGGACAATATAAACCCTCATCGCAGGCAAGCTTTAGGATAGGCCACACATCAGGGAATCAATCGAGCCTGAAACAACCAGATCCAGGTAATTTGCAATGAAATGGCCGGATGCACCAGTGGACTGACCTGCCATGACACGGGACCGGTCCCTTCGCTACCAGGAAATCCAAAAGTCCAGGCTAACAGTTCAGATCTGAAATCATCGAGACCAACTATAAACTCTAAACCAAAAGGACCGTGCGGTAGCCATTGACCTGCTCTAATCTCCTTAGGTAAGACACATGCCAATCCTGAACTAGGTTAGTTTCAGTACTCCCCCGTCTAACTTGAAGCTCCATAGACCTTCTACCACTGCAAGTTAATTATTCCTTGTAAAATTTCCGTTTTGGTAATAATTTGATAATAATAAGCTGAAATTAAGTAAGAAATACTGCCGGCAGATTTCACTTTTCATTGGACTACGGCCTGTAGAAATACCAGCTAGTGACCTGAAACGATCAAGATACAACCATATGACCACTAGAGTATTTTACGTCGATGTCAATGATAAATTGGGAAGGCAGGACAAAATTGAACAACTGTAGACGGATTTCAGTATGCCATCAATTGCAAAAAGCTAGCCGCCTGCAAAGTACGAGACACCATTTAATGGATTTTAGAATTTTTCTGAACATCAGGAAGATGCAAGGGATAGAAACAAAAGCCTGATTCAACGAATACAGCTGCGCTCCCTTAGTGATATACCGTATCTGCGAGGATTGACAACACTAGTGAAAGCTACAGAACAGTATTTTCTTATATCAAAGGTAAAATTTATTTTAGAATTTTCCAAATCAGAAAGAGAGAAGCAAAAGCCTGATCCAACGAATACCGCTGCGCTCCCTTTTTTTGTGATACAGCGTATCTGCGAGAATTGACAATACTAGTGAACATCCAATGGCTACAGAACAGTAGTTTCTTATATCAAAGAAGATTAAGGAGCTTATTATTTGGCGGCAGTGTCTATGACAACTCCAATTGCAACAGAGAAGAGAAACTCGTTGGCAATCCAAACAATCCCATTGCTGGTGAAGAACCAAAATAAATCCAATCAGGACAGCAGTGATCAGAATTGATTGGGGGCAGAATAATAAATCAGAACGAGGTGCAGAGATATCCAAACAAAAGATGCTCTTCCGCTGCTATTATGAACTCCAGTCCAGCTAATTGGTGAGGTAGGCTAAGTTGAAAAACTGCAGAGGGATTTCAGTCTGCCATCACTTGCAAAAAAAAAACTAGCAAGTCGCCTGCAAAGTGCAAGACAGCATTCAAGGTGAACTTATTTTGGAATTTGCCTAAAACGTCAGAAATATGCAAGGGATAGGAACAAAGCCTGACCAGCCAACGACTACCGCACCAATGCCTTTTTTAAAGATATATCTGCGAGAATTGACAATACTAGTGAACATCCGATTGCTAGAGAACAGTAAGCATCGTATCAAAGAGGTATCAAAGAAGATTAAGGAGCTTATTATTAGACGTAGTGGCGGCAGACACTTTGACAATGAACAGAAGAAGTTAGGCAATCCAAACAATACCATTGCTGGAGAAGAACCATAAATCCAAATATCAGAACAGCAGTGATCAGAAATTGAACGGCGCAGAACAATAAATCAGAACGAGGTGCAGAGATATCCAAACAAACGATGTTCTCCCGCTGTTATGAACTGTGTCCTATGCTGCCTTCTCGGATCTGGTTACAAACAGTTCCAAAAAAGGGCGGTCAAGCGGCTGATTGCCGCAATCTTCACAGAGAACCATGATATCAAACCAAATATATCATAAACAACCGATGAACCGCAACCAAACCTCCACCCTTTTGACTCGTCTCCCAAATCAGTAAGCACCTCAAACTCCTAAGCGCCCCCTTTCCTTCTGCATCTCATGGAGGACAGACACATACCACAAGCTAGATCAGCGGTTAAAATTAACAATCGACCCAAGGTCTCGAGAATCCACCTGGTGTCCCATGATCCTTTCTGATCCAACCAAGACGATGACCAGATCACCACATAGGGAACCTAATAGGCCTGAAACCACCGAATCCAGATGACGAAACCAATGGAACGGCCGGATCCAACGAGAGACTGACCTGCCTAAACATCCAGGGCCTGATCCCCTTCCCTCACGCTGCAACAAGTGTTTGTCTCCCAATCGAATCCACTCCTGCATCCAAAACACGAAGAAGACGAAGACGAACACCAAAAAACAAGGGATGAAATGGAAACTAAACACGAACTAATCAGATAGAACAACTAGACCCCAAACCGAACAACTCTTGTATCAATCAAATCGCCCCCCGCGTCGAACGGTGGCTGCCGAGGCTCAAGGATCTGCGAGCACGGGAAGGCAAAAGGCCGACGACACAAATCAAACGGCGAAGAAATCAAGTCAACTCGAAACCCAAAAGAGAAGAAAAGTGATGAACAAAACGCAAACGCGACGAGGCGAGGCGTCGGGACGGAGGCAAACGAGGCGCCGAACACGGAAGAGACGAAAACCAAACCAGAGAGCGCGAGGGGTCGACTCTGTTCAGGGGGCGCTATTTATAGGCGGGGAGAGGCGGTTGAGGGGGAGTCTTTGGCTGGCGGCAACCGGGCGGGAATCCTTGCCGGACACGGCTCTGCGCCGCGCTGGCGCGCGCGCGGACCGTTGGCCGGCGCCGCGGGAAAGTGGGTGGTGGAATCGGTACGCGGGTTGGATTTGGACTGGGTCGGTCGGATCGGGGCAGTTCGTGGCTGGCAGGTCGGCAACGCGGCGTGCGGACCGCGGAATTCTTTTTCGAAATAGGCGGACCGCGGAATTTTCTAGGCGGCTCGCCAGTCTC
>LAPY01000429.1:28126-41440 GCA_000970635.1 Eragrostis tef | reverse complement strand
GGGTACGCGCTGCTGTCGTCGGACTCCGGCGCCGCGGCGTCGCAGGTGACGGACGGCGGCGTGGTGTACACCAACATGTTCGACGCGATCGTGGACGCGGCGCACGCGGCAGTGGAGAAGGCCGGCGTGCAGGGCTTGGAGCTGGTGGTGTCGGAGACCGGGTGGCCGTCGGCCGGCGGGGACGGCGCCACAGTGGAGAACGCGGCGGCGTACAACAACAACGTGGTGCGGCACGTCGGCGGGGGCACGCCGCGGCGGCCCGGGAAGCCCGTGGAGACGTACCTGTTCGCCATGTTCAACGAGAACCAGAAGCCCGAGGGCGTGGAGCAGCACTTTGGCCTCTTCCAGCCGGACATGAGCGAGGTCTACCACGTCAACTTCGCCGCGGCGGCGTGAGATCCTGCTTTTAGGCTTGTTAGGGCCCTACTGATTCAGAGGCTGATTTCGATCGAGCTGCGCGCTGTAGCTAGTTTATCTACGTAGTACATTTTTCTTTGCTTGTATAGTGGTCTATGGCCTCGTGGCTCTCTTTCATCGTTGTCGAACACATTTGACGTCGTGGTTTATGCATTGATTTCAGTATATGCCTGTTGGGCTCTTTCTTGTTCTTGTCCTGCCCTGTTGCGTTTTTCCTTTACATTCTTGGAGCAGCATATATGGATCGGCTTCACTGACACAGAATATCTAACAAAATAGAAAATGGCTTAAGAGTGCTCTCTCAGAAGTCAATAAGCTCGGGAAGGGGGAAAATTTGTTGAAGTTACGCTGCCTTGCATCGCAGTCCATCGGAGAATGAATGAAGGAAAAATATATTCTAGCCCAATAACGTCTGAAAAAAAAAGATAAAGTAGTCCGGCCCAGCCAACTGGGCTCATTGGACCCACTGGGCTTGACGCTGGCTTGGAGCCACGTACCCACTTCGGCTTTTACACGTGACACCCCTCCAACATATCTCCATGGGAACGGACAGGTGAAAGAGACTAGAGAGTACTCGAGTCAGAACACCTCGGCCGAAGCACAGCGCAGAGGACGCGAGAAGAGGCGATTGAGTCACCGACCTCCTCCATTGCAGAACCCTAGCCGTCAATCCGGTGAGTGCAACGATGCCTCTGTACTGGTTAACTTTATTCTTCTCCTAGTCCAATCCGACGCTGCGCGTTAGCTGGAGCTTACTTGCCCTATATGATTGATTGGTTGGGACTTGGGGGGTGCCGGGGTGGCGTCTTGAGTCGATGGCAAGGTGCTGTTCTTGCTGCAAATTAGGAGTTTTATGCGTTCGGCGTGCTTTGATTTGTAGCTGTAATGGGGAATCGAGTTAGGGATGGGGTGGCCGGGTGGGAGTGGCGGGGGAATTTCTCCATGTCCTTTGCATTGAGAGTGAAAGACAAGGAAAAAAGGTTCAGTTAAAAAAAGGTTCAGTTTTTGCACAGTAAACTACCTATCTGTTCTAACTGAAGAAGGAGACATATGTTTGCTGGTTTGTGATGTTGGCATTGGATATCTACTAGAATTTCCTGCTGTGATTGCAATAGCTTTTATACTGAACCAGAACTGACCCACAAGTTGGCTGCGCTCTGATTGCAGTAACACTGCACAGAATAGAACTGACTCAGAGGAAGTCTTAACCAATAACAGAATGACTTCTCCAGAATCTCGCTGGACATTGCTAGCTTATGTGAGTAACAGTGGAAGGTAATGACTAATGAGAGAGCTCATGCCCTCGTCGATCTGCCATGTCTAAAACAATCCCTGATTTATTGCTACTAGCTGGGTGTGAAAAAGTTTCAGTTAATTCGAAAAGCAAATGAGGAAGAAATGTGTTTCATTAGAAGGAGTTGATTTGTTTTATCTTATTGGTTCCATGTTATAGATCAGTAGGATACATTTTCATTGGTTTAGCCTCGTTGCATAATCTCAAGGGGTAGATGATTGTGTTTCCTGTCATAGGAAGCCAGGGATTGTCTGTGTCCATAAACTGGTGACATTTTGCAATTGTTCTCATAATGTTATTAATTGGTGGTAAAATTTTAAGAGGGTATTGGTCTCAAAACCTTACTTTGTTAAGCCAAACTGATAATGTTTCTTCTATAACGGAAGATTACTAGCAATACTTTTTTCTTCGTGTGACGGGTGATTTTTATTTTGTAGTTCGAGCATCATCATACAGTAGTTTCATGTAGCATTTTCTCTTGTCACCAGTGATTTGCATTACTTACCAATAGGATGATTGTTCAGCTGCAGGAGAGATATTCCTCGTTTTTGCTTGTTTGCTCTTTCCTAGCCTATGTGCCATATGGAATGGGAGTGTCTTTTCTTCTTTGTGTTTGTAATAAACTAATAATTATAGCTATATGCATCTTTTTGACTCAGAGCCTCGAATATCAATATACTCCTTTCTAAAAAATTTACCAATACGTTGAATCATATATTTGAATTTTTGAAGACCTTGTCATCATTCTCTTGGAAAGAATAAAGAGTTATGTGTTGTGTACCTTTGCCTAGAAATTTTTCATCTTTACTCATCGCAGGCATGGATGGGAAGAACTTTGGCAACGGACAAAAGGCTCAACAAGATAGCCGAGATGCATTGACAGATAGTGTTCCGAGCAAAGACCTAGAGACCATGAAACTTTATTCAGATTCAGATGCTGGAAAAGATAGTCCGGTCAATGGTCATGAGTCTGCAGATGTTAATATGGAAGCTGCCATCTCCACTGAAGATGTTGTGCGAGCGGGCGGGTTCGGAGCGCGGGATGACATCGGCAGTCTCCTCCCAACAGCAATAGATTCTACTGATTTCGAGGCCTCAATCCGGGACGCTCGCAACTTCGAAGGTGAGAGAGAAGAACCATCGCACCCTGGACTGGGCTGGAAGGGGAAAGAAGCTGATGATGGAAACAAAGCATCAGATATGTCGCAGTAGTGTCCATGACCATGAGCTCTCCTCTTCTTGCACAACTGGCCAACTTCATCTTAAGAAAAACACTTCCCTGACGTTTCTGTAGGTGTTGCCAAGATTTCTGTGGCGTCTCTTAACTCAGAGGTACGATGTGTTATGTGTTGCATGCTGTTGTCTCAGTGCTGTATGAACATGAGCATAATGTGTCTTCTCTGTTGTCAAAACCATGAATTGTGTGAATGAATAAATGCAGCCAGTTTCCCATCTGCTTATAGTATGCTGATGACTGACAATGAGTCTTGTATCTGCCATTGAACTAGAATTGACACCTGTGTCCTGTATCTTGACATGACAATGGAAGTGCGGAAGGGAAAATAGAAGAGCACATTAGAGAGCCGCCCTGATCTAGACTCTCTCTGGCCTCTTTGTTTTCTTCTTCTTGGATGTTGGCTTGTTCATTTGTGAACTAACCAGCGTGAAGAGGAACCGAGGAACTACCGAGGAAGTACCAAGTTACCAAAAGTAAACTAGCCGTCGCGTGCAGTTCAGAGTTATACAGCAGAAACAAGCGATTCAGACTTTTTCAGACCTCGGAGTTCTTCAGCAGAACTCTGAAGAGAACGAATCAGCAGCGTGCGTGCACGGCCGGTCGAGCGGATTGATCCCACTATGCTGGATGCATGGAGCAGTCTGCGAAATCATCGTTCTCTGATGTTCTACTAATCTTGTTCGTTCGTGGCTGAGTTCTTGGCCGATCAGAAGGGCGGAGGCAATCTTCCCCTTATCTAAAGAAAAGGGGCGGGGGCAGCGCGAACGCCGACATCGACACAGTTCCCGGCGAGTGTCGGGAACGGCGTCTTCCCTCGGTGCATTAGGGCACCCACAACGCGGCGTTTTATGCTGTCTATAAGCTGTGTTTTTTGCAGAAAACCCCTCCGTGTGGGGAGGAGACGGCTCCCCCGTCGCCTCGCGAGGAGACGGCACCGGCTCGTGCTCCCAGAGCGAGGCGACGGCAGGAAGCGCGTTGTACTAATCGTTCTGGGAGACGACGGCTTCGGCGGGATCCGCTGAAAAACTCTACCCGCACGCGTTCGTTTGGCGGGACTGATGGCGGTAAATCCTCCCGCCGGCGTGCGTTCTTTCTCCACCGGCCCTGCACCGTCAACTCTCGGCAACCATGGCCGCTGCCACGAAGAAGCTTCAAGCACCAGCGGCAAGCGAGACGCACGCGACAGTTGCCGACTCGAAGAGGCACGGACCTTGACGCGCCTGCTCCGGAGGACCTTCACGCACCTGCTCTGGAGTCCCTCCTTCCCCACCTGCAGATCTCGCCGCCGGGAAGCTCCAAATTCAGTTCTCCTCTGTTCCCCCAATTCCAAACCCTACCCACAAAATCATGAAATTCGCCACCGAATGCTTGTATGAATCCGAATTGGTGACTCAATCATCTTGCAAACTTGCTAACGAAACTATTTTGCTGGTCAGTTCTTCCCTTCCAGCTCGTCCATGCCGGCGGCGAGCTCTGGAGATGGCTCGTCGTCCTCTGGATACGAATGAAAACTGCAGAAGTGTAATACTCCGTATCGTCTTGTTGCGTGTTTTGAATGGACAAAGCGTATTTCATTTTCTGTTTTCCTCTGGCCGAATGATAAAACTGTACTAGTACATAGAAAGTTTGATCATATACACGTGAAAGCACATGAATGTTTTCATTAACAATGGTAGATGAGCGCTGGTGAATAATTCTCCATGAACCCAATCTTTTTCTACTATCTAGGAGTATTACATTTATGCTTCTTATTTTTAATCTACAAAGCAAGTCTCTAGTACAAGCAACAATATGGGGTACAAAATTAAATCCATACTTGATCTTTCTTGTCTTGTGGCCACATGCATAAATTAAATTGTATACACACAACCTAAAAGACAATCCACTGTAAGAGCTGTCTGTTTTGCTGTCTATGTATGATAATCAAGACACTCATAGACAACTGCTGTTTGTAGCACTGTGGGTGCCCTTAGAACGTGATACTCTGGTTTTGTCTCGCTTGTCGGGGGTAAAGCTGTTTTTAAGATTTAACCGTTAGCTTTTTACTTGCATATCTTAAGGTTGCACTGATACTGAACATGCTGCTTGTGTATTTTTTGACTAGTGACCAACTGTACAGTTAGGATGAATCAATCAGCCTATTCGCCTGGCTGCTTTGCAGCGGTTTTTTTGCAGCAGCTACAGTGTTTTAATTATTTTTTCTGCAGCCGCTACAGTATTTCTGCAGCAGCTATAGTGTTCGCAGTTTTTTTTCTGCAGCCGCAGCCTGCCGAACAGGCTCAATAATTCAATAGTAAATCTTAACAGAGTCGAAGAACCTGTAAAATTCTCATATTGCAAGCTTAGAATGCTATTATCCACCCTCGATATCTTCTCAACCTTGACCACGGCTATTGATGATAACCAAGTGACCTAATGAGGATGCAAGATTAAAAAAATACTTTATAAAACAAATACGGCAAGAGATGCCACCTTTGTTAAGTTATTGGATTTCTATTTTGAAAATGTCCCAAACATTAAAATAATGGGGAATAGGTAGTTGTTGCTGTTGTTAATATATATATTCTAGGGATTTAGAGAATACAAAACATATAAGTTGTTGCAATAATCGATTTGTGTTCTAGAAAAATGTTACAAAAGTACTATAGAAAATATTGCAATTACAAAGTGGTCATATGAATGCTCAAAATGTTCAATATATACTGCAGCAAATTTTCCTAATACCAATTTCGCGACCACTAGTTGTAATAACACGTGGACCTGGATTTTGTTTCAAATGTGCTATGACCTGTGGGCCTAAATTTCTTTGCATTTGTCTACGTGGACCTCTAGCTCACACGTGATGTCCAAATTTGTAAATTCGAAGAATGGCAAGAAAAGTAAGAGATATGTGATGGACATTGGCTAATTTTGTTTATGAAGTTGCTAGTTTTCTATTTTTGAAGCCCAAAATAGTGGAGTTTTCTTAACCCTTGGATTCAGATCTACAACACATGCCCTCCACCCCCTTCTTTCTATAAAACCATCCTGGTTATCCCCTCATCTCTCCATAAACCTAATTGCGCCGCAGTACTCTTTTTCTTCTTCCTCGCCTCTTCATACGCCATCACATATCTACCTTGCGCCGACGCGTTGTTACCTTACCATAGGATCTTCAAGCCGCCGCAATCGCCTCCTCTTTCAACTCTAGTATTGCCACATCCGGCACATATGTTGTTCTTGTGCGTGAGGAGCTAGGAAAACATTTGGTGATGGGTCAACCAACAACAAAATTGAGTCAAGGTAACAGTGCTTGATTCTTTTAATGAATTTTGTTTTGGATCTCCCTCTTATTCTATTTTCCATTAACCTAGGAATTTGTGTTGGGCTATGGATTGGTGGTTAGATTTAGGTTAAGAGTCTAGGTGGGTGCTCCACAAGCTCTTAGTTAGGATTCGGGTAAGGATATGGGTTGGGTACCTCATGGAATTTATTTTAGGGTTAGTTTACGGATGGGTGTCTTTGTCGGATCCAAGCAGGATTAGGTTTAGATGTCTTATGGGCTCCATGCTAGGATTAGTGGATTCAGATAGGGATAGGAACACATGTCTTATGAACTTTGGTTATGACTAGAGTTGCGCGCGCGCGCGTGTGTGTGTGTGTGCGTGTGTTGGGGGAAAAGGAGGGTGTGAGGGTTATATATTTGGAAAGGGTGGTGGCGATATGGTAGGGACAACAAGGCTATAGGTCAGGGAGTAGATGACAGTTGGAGAAAAGTGTGGCGGCGGTAATTGGAGGTGCCAATTTGGGTTATATATTATGGAAAGGGTGGCGGCGGTAATTGGAGGGGGAAGGAGCTCTACAAATTGTACATATTATTGAATCCGCAGTTCCGTCTCTCTAGTTCCTATAGGTATTTTATAATTACTATGTATCTTAGTACCTAATGTTTGGTTCTATGTACATAGGCAGAAACTGTAGCAGAATTGACCCAATGAGTCACACATCAATCTAATAGTCACAAAATAAGAAAGTCAACTGAGCTTCTAGCCTGTGCATACAAGCAAATGAAAAGTGTGAGGCAAGCTTCTTTAATAGGCATAACCATAGCACACACAAAATGTTGTGCCCATGTGTCCTTTGAGGTCATTGGCTCAACGTCAAGGACTGGCATTGAATCCCCAGGAGTGAGTCATCAGAACAAACTGATCCTTGTTCACGACAAACTCCAGGGCATACATTCATGTTGGCAGCAATTGAACAAGTGCGCATCACACTTTTGATCATAATTTTTTGATTAATTTTGTTACCTTTTTATGCCACTGTGATCTGCTTGCTTTTGAGAAAACTCATTTTTGAACTTTTAATTAAACGTCTTCATTCCTTTTTTAAATGATGTACAACTATTATCTCGTTTCTTCATTCATTTAATTCTCTCGCTCATTAACTACTACAATATCTTCATTGTCTTTTTTGAAGATTCATGTAATATGTATCATTCCTCACAATACAATTTACCTTTTCTAAAAAATAAGTGTCAAGAACGCTGCCTCTTAAATGTCTGGTACACTTTCACTTGTTTCTGTCATTTGGCTAATCTCTTAAATATATGGTTGCCATGGGCAGGAATTGAGAAAAATCTATTTCGGTGGACTTGAAGGGTGAAACTCTACTTTGCTCGATTTATGTCACAAACAAGCATCCACACCAACCCGGTGTCATCTAACAAAACACAAATAAGGATCAAGCCCGTAGTGTTCTCAATCCTATGGAGCCAGACAAATTGTGTGCTTGTGTGTCTATATGTTTTGGCCACAAGGATGGACACCAGAATTCTCAGAGCAAGTGGTAGTGGTAAAATTCAGTTCCCTTTGAACCAAAGTCAAAGATGATATGATTTATCTCCGCAGCAATGCTGCACATTTTGCATATCCCGCGTCTATTCTAAATTTGTGTACATGTCTATATCTCTTTTACCATCTAACAATAGTTCTCGTTGAACTGACTTGTGCCAGAAGTTACAAACCAGGACATTGTTCGATCCATATTTGAGCATGAAAATGGATTTTCCATCGGTGGAGTTTTGGAGGTATGCATATTGATTGGTTTTTGGATCGTATCTATACTTCATATTTATCCTCAAATATATTGTATATTACAAATGTTCTCACATGTTTTCTCCTTACTCTCACAGCTGTAGCAGAGCTGCTGGACAATGCAGTAGATGAGGTGAACACCTCTTGACCACTCTCCAACCTTGATGGAGCACAAAAAGAGCCACACAAGCTCACCCACATCTTCCGTATTTCTTTCAACTCATAGGTTAATTTATTCTCCTTGAAACAGATTCAACATGGCGCTACCAAAGTGTTGATCGATATTGTCCCCAATCCACTGGACGGATCACCACCATTGCTTGTCCAAGTTCTCCTCTGTCCACTCCTAGCTGCGATGGCAATTTTTGTTGTTAGAAATTCGATACCATACTTGATGATTTTTAAGTTTTTATGTCCTCTGGATTCATTCTCACATGCTTATTACACATGAAGATGATGGTGGAGGCATGGATCCTGATTTTCTATGGAACTGTATGCATTTTGCATGTCCAAAAAGCAAGCCACCTAATTCAATTGGAGAGAGTATGTACTCCCATATTTATATCAGAGCTCAACCTCTCGTCCCTGCCATGTTTAGTGTTTAACATTTGTTTTTAGATTTTTTCATCAGATGGACAGGGGTTCAAGGCTGGAGTAAGCTGTCTTGGTGCGAACGTTATTGTTTTCACCCGTTGCATGAAAACCAGGTTAAAATTTCCTCTAGAGAATGTGTTGGATTCTCAACATCCATGCTTGAGAAATTTGGCCCTTTTCTGTGTATCCTATTACCGTATTATGTCAAGAATACACATGAACATGCACCCCTCTTTACTTTCAAGCATGTCAAGCATCGATTGGTATCATTGTTTCTTGGTTGAACTAATACATGGTTTCCTTGTTGCTTCCAGAATGCCTTCTCAATCCATCGGGCTCCTCTCAAGAGACAAAACATGTCGAGAGCACATCAAAGGACCCATGGTATGTGTGTGATACACAATGCTCATTTGTCGCTGACGATGTTGTATGATTATTAACTTTTTTTATTGCACTAGGTACATTACAAATATGATTCAATGACAGGGGGAGTCGTAAGATATGAGCGCCATCCAGGGCAGTTCTCTACTAATATGTCAACATTGCTGAAATTGTCGCCCTACAATTCAGAAGAAGAATTGCTACAAAATGTAATGTTTTACACTCTTTGAAGTCTTGAAATGAAATCTAAACTATATTACATTGTATTGTGAAACCCTACTACATCGATGTCTTTTCTGCAAAGATGAACTTGTAAAGGCTAAGCACTAAAATGTTTGTTGTTGTGCTATGCAGTTTAACGACATCGGCCCACATGGAACAAAAATTATAGTGTTCAACCTGTCACGTAACAATCAAGGCAACCTGAAGCTCGACTTTGACACCGATAAAAATGTAAGAATTAGATGCTGATTAATAGATGTCGTGCTTTGTTTTATGGGCTATCATTTGCATTCAATTTTACACATTGACATTTTGAAGAGTGCCTCACTATTTTTTCACCTCTACCACAGAGAATGCCCATTTTGTTCAAAAGTCTTACACATGCAGTTCTTATTGTTGAACATTTTATTACTTCCTTCTGCTTGTTTATTTCAGGATATCAGAATTAGTGATGAAACAATGCCAACAGAAGGTGTGAAGGAGGAATCTAACACATGGTTTTCTTGTTGGTTCCAGAATGCCTTCTCAATCCATTGGGCTCCTCTCTAGAGACAAAACATGTCGAGAGCACATCAAAGGACCCATGGTATGTGTGTGATACACAATGCTCATTTGTCGCTGATGGTGTTGTATGATTATTAACTCTCTTTTTTTTGCACCAGGTGCATTACAAGTATGATTCAATGACAGGGGGTACCATAAGATATGCGTGCCATCCAGGGCAGTTCTCTACTAATATGTCAATATTGCTGGAATTGTCGCCCTACAATTCAGAAGAAGAATTGCTACAAAATGTAATTTTTTATACTCTTTGAAGTCTTGAGATGGAATCTAAACTATATTACTTTGTATTGTGAAACCCTACTGCATCGATGGCTTTTCTGCGAACTTGAAAAGGCTAGACACTCAAATGTTTGTTGCTGTGCCACACAGTTTAATGACATCGGCCCACATGGAACAAAAATTATGGTGTTCAACCTGTCGCGTAACAATCAAGGCAACCTGAAGCTCGACTTTGACACTGACAAAAAGGTAAGAATTAGATGCAGATTGAATAGATGTCGTGTGCTTTGTTTTACGGGCTATCATTTGCATTTCAATTTTACACATTGACATTTGAAGAGTGCCTGACTATTTTTTCACAACTGTTGTTGTCATAGAGTTCTTTTAATGGGTTGTGCATTTTTGTTTACCACAGTGAATGCCCATTTTGTTCATAAATTCTTACACATTCACAGTTCTTATTGTTGGACAGTTTATTACTTCCTTCCGCTTGTTTATTTCAGGATATCATTATTAGTCATGAAACAATGACAACAGAAGACGTTTGTGTGAAGGGTGAAAATAATTTGGTATATCAGTATATGAGGTCTTTCAGGGTAAGTGTTGGCGACACAATCTTCTTGTGCAACATACTTAAAAAAACAATTTCTGGAAATACTTTCATATATGTTGCTGAATTGCAATTTTATGCAGGCCTATGTTTCCATCTTGTATTTGGGATTACCTAAGCACTTCATAATCATCCTTCGGGAAGAAGAGGTAAAGCACCGTAACCTTGAAACTGAGCTGAAGCATAGTCCATGCATCACACAAAAGCTCAATGGAAGGGAAGACAAAGTGGTATGTCTAATTTCTTTTGAATTCTTTTTTTCTATGTGGCTATATGTTCATACCACTAAAGTAGACATAAGTATGTTCACAGTGTGACCTATAATGTCGCTTTATAGAAAGAATCATTATAACTTTTTGGGTAAGAGATTACATTTACTTTTGTTGTTTTGGATAAAGTAAATAGTTCACGTAAAGCAGTGCTCTACTCATTAACTTGTTACCTACTTCACATGTGTGACTGGGACACACTCACATGCGTTAGGCTCTATTTGGATCCACCAAACAGGCTAGCTAGTGGTCCAACTTTTAAGAATTCACAAGTTTTACAAGCTTTTAACGATCTCTATTTACAAATTTATGGATCCAAACATGCACCAGCTTTTGTCATCCAACTTTTAGCAGTCTCTAACAATAAGTCAGCTTTTCACAATCTCTACCTGATCCAAACTGATATTAAATGGCGATAAAAAATATGTATGCACTACACAAAAGCTTTTGTTTTCTTTTTTCTTTTATGGACGACACACTCACACCCATGTGTCCATTCCACTCATTTAGGTGATGGGATTCTTAGATGGTGCAAAAGATGATGTCAACGATCGATTCTGCATCTACCATGGACAACGCCTTATGATGGTGAGCTTTAAAGCTTCTTCCGTTGGTCATCTTTAAGAGTTTAAATAGGAAATGCAACAAGATCTCTATTTGATAGACACTTAACATGCGTATACCATTCAATTTCAAAACATTCCAGCCATTCGTGCCACTATGTGCGTCATTGTACAAGAGCTGGAGCGTCATCGGAGTTCTTAAGGCCAACCACCTAAAACCTGCTAAGACCAAACAAGACTTTGTGTGGTCGAGCGAGATTAAAGCAATGCAAAACATCATAACGGAAATGACAAAGGCATTCTGGTAACGACTTACAACCCAATTTTTATATATTTAGCAGATCGAGTACTACATACCATCCTTGATACAACTATTAATCTGATTCGCTCATTACCTGCAGGAAACACCTCATTGAGACAAAAATTGCAAATGTTGAACCCTCGTGCCAGATGACCTTGGCGCCTGCTGGTTCCCACGACGCGGCAAATTCGACAACGAGCAGTGCCACTGGGATGCAATCTAGGATAAATTCGTCCGGCCCGGCTATTCCTTCGGCGTCGAATTCCGAGCCAAACCATAGCGGGATGCAGATAAATTCATCTGGCCCAGCTCCTCGTTCGGCGCCAAGTTTTGTTGCAAACAATGGGGGAATGCAGATAAATTCATCTGCCATGTCTCATCGTTCGGCGCCAAGTTCTGTGCCAAACCGTGGCAGGATGCAGATAAATTCATCAGCCTCAGCTCATCATTCAGCGCCAAGTTCTGTTCCAAACCATGAGAGGATGCAGATAAAATCATCTTCCCTGGCTAATCGTTCGGCACCAAGTTATGCGCCCAACCATATGAGGATGCAAATAAATTCATTTGCCCCAGCTAATAGTTCGGCACCAAGTTCTGTGCCAAACAACGGGGGGACACCCTCGTATAGCATTCCGGGAGCTCATACTCCAATTATTCGTCCAGCATTGCCCGTTGCAGCAAGAAGAGAAAGACAGCGGATGCCGATGGCCATTGTAAATTCTTGGTACCAAAGCATGATCTCCAATCCATCTCCTCTTCATCATCCTACTACCACTCTGCCATCCGGGCCGAACTATGTTGATACGTCTTCACAAGGCATCATGGGACCTCCTGTCCCTCGTCCTCCTTCATTTCCCATGGCATCCATGGCTGCCGAAAGCCCCCGACCTACAATACCAGCCATGGCAAGCAGCAACGGCATAAACTCCAATGCAAGGCCAGTGTTCTCTGCTCCTTGTCAATATTACCAAGCGCAACCCTTTTCCCAGCCCAACAGCAACGGCATGCCACCGAAAGGCGTCATGAGAGCTCCAGCTCCTCACCTATATCCTTATGTAACGCAAATGCCTCTGCTTCGTCATGTGGCGGCATGCAACACAGAAGTCCCTGCACCGTCACGTGTACTTCCATCTGCTGATACGGCTCCTGCTCCCGGTGATCTGCCAACAAAGATGGAATGTGACAGTGTGGTAACTCATGCTCATGCTACTTGTCCTGTACTCTCCCTGTTTTAAAATATAAGCAGTTTTTGACTTTCAGACCTCACATTTGACCGCTTGTCTTATTTAAAAAATTTATAAAAATATTATTAATTTTATTACAATTTGTTTCATCATTAGATATACTTTAACCATTCCTCGCAAAAAAAAGATATACTTTAACCATGACTTAATTAATTTATATTTTTACAAAAAAAATGAATAAGACGAATCGATCAAACACGATGTCTGAAAGTCAAAAACTACTTATATTTTGAAACAGAAAAAGTACATACGAGTTTAAGAAGCGCCTCACCTAATTTCCAGCCCATCCCCCTGGACTCACCACTGCTTGGCATGTCTCAGAAA
>LAPY01000428.1:151255-163597 GCA_000970635.1 Eragrostis tef | reverse complement strand
GCCTTCGCCCTCGGCGGCCACCAGATCGCCCGTCGCGTCTGGAAGGACTACTACGCCAAGGTTGCCTCTTATTCCTGCTGCTCCTCCTTCCTCCCCCCTTTTTTGGCATGTTACTGTTATTGCGCTGCTCTGTACTGTTGATGTGTAATTTGGAATTGGAGAAGTGAGGTCAGTAGGGTTTTAGATGCAAAGCGTATCTGTTGTTAGGCAATACTACATCTGGATAGGTTGATCGGGCTTCTCTTGCTGTAGGACGAGTGAAAAATGTTTTATTAGCATTTAGCTGCTTGCTCATATCTATGATCTTGTTACTGTTATTTGTCTCGGTATTCAGATTGGTGTCGGTGGGCAGTTGGCTGTTAAGTCTCAAGGTACTAGCAGTGCCGTGAGATTTTTGCCAGAAAACGTTCATTCAGTTTTTATAGGAAGTATCGTTGTTATTCTTGAGGAGTACTAAATCTACCTATGCAAGTGGAACTATATGAAAGGTCCCAGCAAGAATGTTGCCTAACCAGGAAACTCCACCGATCACAACAAAGTATCCCAGCTTATTTCCAGGCCCCTTTAGTTCCTGCGTTATTCTTTATTTGGACAGAGCACTCTTTCAAATAAACCCATAAGAAAACCGTTGGTATCACTATGTTTGGAGGGCTTTCCAAATGTACGAATCATGCTTCCCCCCTGGCCAATTTACCGCTTAAGTTCTGAGGTTTGCCTGCTTACAGTTGTCGGATACTGATTCGCCTCATTTTTGTTGGAAGCATCAGAACTCCAATGGTAAGAAGGTTCTCACACTTTTTGTGGTAAATTGGCAATGGGAGATGTTTGAATGCTATGTGTGCAAAGCTCTCCTGACACACTGGTATATAGTCAGTTTTCATTAAAAGGAATCAGGACATTTAAAGAATCAACGCTTTGTGCTTTTGTAATGTTACATAAGTCTTGCTGCAATTTTTTTTATTTTTTTTATTTTCTTGTGTATTTTGCATCAAAAACCATGACTGGTCTATGATGCTTTATCTACTATATGGGAATCTTGATGTGATCAAGAAGCATGCATGTTAAGTTGAACTCTTCTGTCCTAATGTATTGCAAATTATCCTCCTCAATTCCATGTTTGACTTCTTTTTCTGGTACCTTCACCCCGTACTCCTGTAGAACTTCTCTCAGAAACTATGTTGCCTACTTTACCTTACTTTAACTGTACCAGCTTATTTGTAGCCTCTTCAGTTCTTGTGTTATTCTATATTTGGACGGAGCAATCGTTTAAATAAAAACATAGGGAAATTGTTGATGTATCACTGTGTCTGGAGGGCTTTCCAAATGTACAAATCATGCTTCCCCCCTGGCCAATTTACCACCTAAGTTGTGATGTTTGCCTGCTTACAACTATTGGATAATGATTTGCCTCCATTTTTGTTGGAAGCATCAGAAATCCAATGGTAATCAGGCGTCATAGTTTTTGTGGTAAATTGGCAATGGGAGAAGTTTGAATGCTACATGTGCGATGCTCTCCTGACACACTGGTATGTAGGCAGTTCTTCTTCAAAGGAATCATAACGTTCAAAGATACTACGCTTTTGCATTTTGTAATGTTCGTGCAGGAGTCTTCCGTCCCTCAACTGCCCTAGAATGCTTGATCTAATCTGGAAATCTTGATATTATTGTTGAACTCTTCCGTCCCTCATGTATTGCAAATTACCATCCTTAGTTCTCTATTTGGCTCCCTTTTCTGATAGTTAAAGTAGCTTTGATCCTGTACTCCTGTAGAACCCTCAGAAAAGAAAATGGCTTAGTTTCCAAGCTGCCTACTTTAGCTTGCTTAGAACAAACTGTACCAGCTTATGTCTAGTCGCCTTCAGTTCTTGTGTTACCTTTTATTTGGGCAGAGCACCCTTTGAAAAATAAAAACATAGGAAATTTTTGAAGTGTCACTGTGTTTGGAGGACTTTCCAAATGTACAAATCATGCTTTCCCCTTGGCCAATTTACCACCCAAGTTGTGAGATTTTCCTGCTTACAACTATTGGATACTAATTCGCCTCCATTTTTGTTGAAACATTAGAACTCCAACAGCGAATAGGAGATTGTCATAGTTTCTGTGGTAAATTGGCAATGGGAGAAGTTTGAATGCTATGTGTGCAAAGCTCTCCTGACACACTGTATATACTCAATTTTTCCTTAAAAAGAATCGGAACGTTAAAAAATCTACGCTTTTGCGCTGTGTAATGTTCTTGTATGAATCTTCATTCAATTTTTGAATTTGCTTGTGTTTTTGAATCAAAAACCACAACTGTTCTATGATGCTTGATCTAGTCTAGGAATCTTGTTATGATCGAGAAGGATGTACGGTGTATTGAACTCTTCAATCCCTAATGCATGCATATTGTGATCCTTATTTCCTTGCTTGGCTTGTTTTTCTGGTACTTCAAACAGCTTTCACCCTGTACTGAGTAGGACTTCTCTCATAAAAGAAAGTGAACCCTTTTTCTAGGTTGCCTACTTTACCTAGCTTAGAACAAACTATACCAGCTTACTAGAGCCTTCTTCAGTTCTTGTGTTATTCTTTATTTGGATGGAGGACTCTTTGAAATATAAACATGGGGAAAGTGTTGGAAGTATCACTCTGTTTGGAGGGCTTTCCAAATGTACAAATCATGCTTCCCCCTTGACCAATTTACCACCTAAGTTACGAGGTTTGCTTGCTTACAACTATCGGATACTGATTCGCCTCCAGTTTTGTTGGAAGCATCAGAACACCAATTGTAAACAGGAGTTTGTCATTGTTTTTTGTGGCAATGGGAGAAGTTTGAATGTTACATGTGCACAGCTCTCCAGACACACTGGTATATATATATATACACACATATATATATATACATATATATATATAATTAGTTTTCATTGAAAGGAATCAGAAGGTTTAAAGAATCTACGCTTTTGTGCTTTGTAATGTTCTTGTATGAGTCTCACTGCATCAAAAACGCACAATTGTTCTAGGATGCTTCATCTAGTCTGGGAATCTTGATATATGATCAAGAAGTGTGTATATTATGTTGAACTGTTCTGTCTCTATTGCAAATTATCATTCATAATTCTCTATTTGGCTTGTTTTCTAGTACCTGAAATAGCATTGACTCTGCAATCCTGTAGAAATTCTCTCAGGACAACGACCCTGTTTTTAGGTTACCTACTTTACCTTTCACTTAGAACAAACTGTACAGCTTATATCCAGCACTCATCAGCTCTTGTGTTATTTTTTATTTGGATAGATTACACTTTCAGTAAAAACATAGGAAGTGTTGAAGTGTCACTGTGTTTGGAGGGCTTTCCAAATGTACAAACCATGCTTCCCCTTGACCAATGTACCACCTATGTTGTGAGGTCTGCCTGCTTACAACAATTGGATACTGATTCGCCTCCATTTTTGCTGGAAGCATCAGAACTCCAATAGTAAATAAGGTAGTCATTGTTTTTGTGGTAAATTGGCAATGGGAGAAGTTTGAACGTTATGTGTGGAAAGCTCTCTTGAGACACTGGTATGTAATCAATTTTCAGTAAAAGGAACCAGAAGATTTAAAGAAATCTATGCTTTTGCGCTTTTCATTATTCTGGTGAGACTTGCTGCAATTCCTCAGTTCGCATGTGTATTGTGTGTCGAAAATCACGACTTGTCTAGGATGCTTGATCTAGTCTGGGTATCTTAATATAATCATGAAATCTGTACGTTGTGCCAAACTCTTCTGTCCATGATCTATTGCAAGTTATCATCCTTAATTTTCCATTTGTTTTTTTTTTTGGGTCCCTCAAATAGCTTTGGTTCTATACTCCAGTTGAACTTCTCTCACACCCTGTTTACAGGTTGCCTATTTTACCATACTTTAGATCCACACAATTCCTTTCCGAATTCCATTTGTTTCGAGAACACATGTTTGAGTTTTGTTACAAATCTTGTTTCTGCAAGTGGTCGTAGTTCTTTTATCTTTAGATTTTAGAAAAAAAATTCAAATTAAAATTCGTTTGGTCACTCTTTGGGAATTTTCAGTTTGGACCCTTTAGGACTATCCCTTGCAAAATGTTACCCGCTTCCAGGCTCCCTTATTTTCCTTTCTGTAAGGTCCTTGTAAGTTGTAAATTGTAATACCTCCCAAATCTCATTTGTTCTGAGTTGTTTTGTTTCTGCTATTCATCATAATAGCTGTGTGGTTGTAGACATTGTCGCATTTTGCTTGCCAATATTTGTCTCTAACTTGCGACAGTGGGACAGCAAGGCTATGTAATGTTTCTATATGCTTTAGCGGGCTGTTTCTAACCTTTTATCTGTCTGATAGGTTGATGCTGTTGTTTACTTGGTGGATGCTGTCGACAAGGAACGGTTTGCAGAGTCGAAGAAGGAACTTGATGCTCTTCTTGCAGATGACTCACTTGCAAAAGTTCCTTTCCTCATACTGGGCAACAAGATCGACATCCCGTATGCAGCTTCAGAGGAGGAGCTGCGGTACTACCTTGGACTGAGCAACTTTACCACAGGAAAGGGCAATGTGAACTTGGACAATTCCAATGTGCGCCCCCTGGAGATCTTCATGTGTAGCGTGGTCCGTAAGATGGGCTACGGCGAAGGATTCAAATGGATGTCTCAGTACATCAAGTGAAGCTCTGCCCATAGTGCTTCTCCTTTGCTACCCTGGGAGGTGGATGTAATCAGGTCTGGTTCTTTGGAGTCCCGCAGCTGTATCGAAAAGGTCAATGTAGCTAGTGTGGTAGAAATCCTGTAAGTTGGTGTTAATCCTGGATTCGTGATGGTGTCTGTCTTCTTTCCTGATTGTTTGCGGGTGACTGTCATAATAGTTCAAAAAGGGTTCTGGGGTCACTTCTATACAGCAAGAAGTATTTCAGCTTATGTGATCATGTTATTTGAAGCAGTGAAATGTTTGCCTCAACTTGGTACTAGTTCTGTGGATTCATGGGAGGCTGGGAGCAGCATCTATATTCAGATGAGAAGCTAGCAGGCCAATGCTTTCTAGTTTTGCACAGTAGCATCGAGCCCCTAAAATGAAATACAAAGAGTTTGTAGAGCAGGAAAGGGCAGATGGCTGCGGATACGTGACATTGCAGTCGATCTTTTCGGCTGGAGTTCATACCAACAACTACCTAGGACCCGGACGGAAGAGGCAACTCTAGTTCATTCCACTATTCCAGCTCCCTATGGTTGCTTCCTGTATATATGCGTCCAGGTGCGAAGCCGAAGCAACTGGAACATAAAGGCAGAGCCGGGTTCAACTGAGGACCTTGTTTTGGCAACCAGTGAGTTGACTGTGGTGACTAAAAATGCCTGGCATTTCAGGAAACCTTCATCGAGTACTAGCATGGTGTCATGTCAGGTATGATGCAAAACAACTCCCTCTTTCAGTTTCCAGATGTTCGACGCCTCTTCCCGAATGCCCGTTTATCTGATTTCACGTGATTCTTTGCGGTCAAAACGGGAAAGAGAGGCAGCTGAACGGAGGTCGAGTAGTTCTTGGCCATTATCCCTGACGAGCTAGTTGTGTGCTCCCTGCACGTGGAGAGGTAAATTAAGGCTAACAGTGTGTGCAATGGGTGCTCACTGCAATGCTAGCTCCATCACTTATATAATTTAGCTTAGAACCAATATATCTTTGACTGAAACTCTGAAGGTAGGTTAGGTGTAAATCTAGCATAGTTTCTTAACAGTTAATGTGAATTTCTTTCCATGAAATTTTCTAGGATATCTAACATTGGTTGGTGGGATAGGGCTGCTGCTAAAGTTCAGAAGACATCCGAATAAGAATGCACGCGCATTGCCCTGATCAGACTTCCACATAAATGGACAGACTAATAAGTCCAGTCATCCAGGGGTACGATGCAGTGGGTCAAAAGAAAAAAATATTGTATTTAAGTGATGATTGCACTTCAAAAAATATATAACTGATGAATGAATCGAGATGGCTAGTCTAAAATGGGACCATTTTTATAAGCAGGTTTCTTAAACAACTGCCTACAAAAATGCCCTTTTATTTCTACTCTACAAGTTTTTTGCTTAATACAACTGCATGTAAAAATGGGATATTTCTACAAGTTGTTGTCCTAAGCAACCGCCCATGCATAACAACAATTTTTACAGACGATTTTTGAACGTGAGAACTGCCTCGCCTGCCTGTGTACCGATTTTAACTTGCACACTTTTGTAAGGGGAGGTATAATTATTTACTTTTTTGTAGTACTAGTGAGTTGACACCTTAGAGAGATAAACCGGTGAGGTTTGCAACAGGAAGTTGTGCAGCAGATAAAAACGGATCGGTAAAGGGATGCTAATTAAGGACGAGCAAGTGAAAGAGGTCTTGGCCTAGTGGTTAAGACACCCGAGTAGCACCTTTAAGTCCTGAGTTCGACTTCTGGTGGGAGCGAATTTTCTAGAATTTAACGGCATTTGCGCTTTTAGCGGTAGGCCACGTGGCTGTCGGCAGCGGAGCACTAGTGGTGACTTCGTCAATCTGAAAGATTTGTCGGCTCAGTTGCTCAAAATACCGACATCAGCACTTCAACATATTTATTTGTACGTATCACACGGAGAACAGAATGTTCTACGTCAACAGGACAATCATCCTATAATTTACTACTACGGCACGAAGCTTGCTTCCCGTCCATGGAGTGATCATGAACGTCAGGGACGATTGATGATTGGCGGGCAGTTTTGCTGGAACGCAGCTGCGCAAGAAGGAACATGTCTAATTAGCTACAAAGTAGTTACAAAAAAAACTCTTGTTTTCATTCAGGAAGATCAACAATGGTAGCTTACGATTGTTGACGCAGGTGGATGGACCACTTCGTCGCCCGAGGATGCCGCAGATAAAAAAGGTTAAGATGAGGAGGATCAGAAGCAACTGAACCGAGGTCGAGTAGTTCTTGGCCATTGTTCCTGACAAGCTAGCTAGTTGTGTGCAGTGTGCTCCCTGCACTTGGAGAGCAGAATTGAGGCTAACAATTTTTGCAATGGGTTCTCACTGCAATGCTAGCTCCATCACTTATAAAGAGCACGTATTCAGAACCAATATATCTTTGACGGAAACTTTGAACGCAGGTTAGGTGCAAATCTAACCTATAATTTCCAATAGTTAATGGGAATATCTTTCCATGAAATTTTCTGGAAAGTCTAGCCTTGGTTGGTGGGATATGGCTGCTCTTCTGAGTTTTTATTTTTCCGAAAGTTAAAAAGAAGACATCCAAAATGAGAACGCATGCGCATCGCCCTGGGGGCAGGATTCCACATACAAGGACTGATTAATGAGTTCAGTCATTGATATTTGCATTCAGATTATTAGGTAGTGCGATGAAGTGGGTCAAAAAGAAAAAAGGGTCTTGGATTTCAAGTGATGATTGCCCTTAAAAAAGGATTTAAGTGATGATTGAACATCTGGTCAGGTGGAATGGAGCACCGGTCACCGGGCACATGCATAGTTGCGCATCTTTGACTGAAACTCTGAAATCATTCACGTGTGGAAACGTTTCACTAATTCGTTATCTTGGAGTGGCTCGCATGACATACATGGCAAGCATGGTATGTGCCATGCAAGTAGGCGAGCTAGCAGCATATATTTTTCATCTATAAACCCATTACGTCTCTAGTGCAAGAAACCGCGCAACTTATTGCAAAGCGCAAAGAATTACATCCATAACTCAGCAGCATGTGTGAGAGATCAAGAACACATGTAGTGTCTCCTGTGAGAGCTCCTCTCACAAGCTCCTCACAGCTCCTAACCATCGCTATCCTCTCCTCTCTTTGGAGCTTCGCCATCCCTGCTTCTCCTCCTAGCGACTTCCAAACTCTCATTTGCCTGAAGCTGCATCTCTCTAGTTCCACCACCCTCCTCGACTCGTGGAACCAGAACAATTCTTCCCTCCATTTCTGCAGCTGGCCCGGTGTCACTTGCAGCAAGGCGCGAGCGTCACGTGTCGTTGCTCTGGATCTTGAGTCATGGGGACTCGATGGCCAGATACCACCCTGCATCTCCAACCTCACTCTCCTTACAAGAATCCACTTCCCTTACAATCAACTGACAGGCCTGGTCCCGCCGGAGCTTGGGCAGTTGAGCAGGCTGAGCTACCTCAACCTCAGCTCGAACAGCCTCAGTGGTATGATCCCGAACACTCTATCTTCCACATCGCTTCAGGTGATTGACCTCGGGAGCAACTCCCTCCGCGGAGATATTCCAGAATCGCTTGGGATGCTCCCCAATATTTCGGTTTTATATCTTGCTGGTAACAGTTTGACAGGCAACACTCCTCTGTCACTTGGAAGCAGCTCGTCTCTTGTTTCTGTAGTGCTCACGAACAACAGCCTCACAGGATCTATTCCCTCTGCTCTGGCTCACAGTTCGTCGCTTAAAGTGTTGGACTTGACAGGCAACAACCTTGGTGGAGAGATTCCTCCTGCCCTGTTCAACAGCACGTCACTGCAGAGATTATATCTTGGATGGAACTACTTTGTTGGGTCCATACCATCTTCTTCGAATATCAACTCACCCTTGCAATTTCTAACATTGTCGGTGAATGATCTTACAGGTACCATACCATCGTCTTTGGGAAATTTTTCTTCCCTTCGCCGGCTACTGCTTGCAGCTAACAAGTTTCATGGTAACATCCCGGCAAGCATAGGAAAAATTCCAAAATTGCAAGAACTAGACGTGTCTTACAACAATTTGTCAGGAATTGTCCCCGCATCTCTATTCAACATTTCCTCACTCACAGACCTTAGGCTGTCCGTCAACAGATTCGCGGGGAGCCTTCCATCTGACATTGGGCACACCCTTCCAAGCATCCGATCACTGATTATGCAAGCAAGTAACTTTCGAGGCCAAATCCCTGCTTCTCTGGTAAACGCAACCAATCTTGAGTCCATTAATCTGGGGGATAATGCTTTCCATGGTATTATCCCTTCTTTTGGGTCCCTTTACAAGTTAAACCAGCTAATTTTGGCTAGTAATCAGCTTGAAGCTGGAGACTGGACTTTCTTCTCCTCGCTAACAAACTGCACGCAGTTGGAAGTATTGTCTTTGGGAACAAACATGATGCAAGGAAACTTGCCGAATTCAGTTGGCAGTCTTGCAAATAGCCTACGGGCACTCGTTCTGCACGCAAATAAGATATCCGGTACCATACCACCAGAGATAGGGAACCTCACAAACCTCGAATTTCTTAGAATGGAGCAGAATTATTTTGTCGGAAACCTCCCTGAAGCAATTGGAAATATTGCAAACTTGACTGTCCTAACCTTGTTTCGGAACAAACTTTCTGGACAAATTCCACTTTCAATTGGTAAGCTCAGTCAACTGAATAAGCTCTTTCTGCAAGAGAACAATCTGAGTGGACCAATTCCTAGAACTCTAGGTGATTGCAAAAACTTAATGAATCTCAGCCTTTCTTATAATTCATTAAACGAGAGCATACCAAGAGAGCTTTTTTCTCTTTATTCCCTGTCAGCGGGTTTGGATTTGTCCCACAACAAGCTTTCGGGACAAATTCCACTGGAGATTGGTGGCTTGATCAATATAGGCAATATAAATTTTTCCAACAACAACCTTTCTGGAAAAATTCCAACTACTCTAGGTACATGTGTCCACTTAGAGACCCTGCACATGGAAGGTAATTTTCTTGATGGCAGAATTCCCGAATCTTTCGTCAATTTAAGAGGCATCGCTCAAATAGATCTCTCTAGAAACAAGTTGAGTGGTGAGATCCCCAAGTTTTTTCAGTCCTTCAATTCTCTGAAGCTACTGAACTTGTCCTTCAACAACCTTGATGGTCAAGTGCCAACAGGGGGCATATTTCAAAATTCTAGTGGGGTATTTCTCCAAGGGAATAGTATGTTATGTTCTAGTTTCCCAATGTTGCAAGTTCCGCTTTGCCTTGCATCATCCAAACACCGACGCTCTTCCAACAATCTAAAAATAGTTGGAATCAGTGTGGCTCTTTCTTTGATATCTTTTTCATGTGTAATATGCATTCTTTTTAAGAAGAGTAAGAGATCCAAACAATCAGACCACACAGCATTCAATGAGTTGAAGAACTACTCGTACGCTGATTTAGTCAGAGCGACAAATGGATTCTCTTCAGACTATTTGCTTGGTTCAGGGGCATATGGATCAGTATATAAAGGTGTACTTGAGTCTGAAGAAAAAGGAATTGCTGCTATCAAAGTTTTCAAGCTTGATAAACTTGGAGCACCAAAAAGCTTCGTTGCTGAGTGCAATGCCTTCAGAAACATTCGTCATCGCAATATTGTAAGGGTGATTTCCGCATGCTCAACCTGGGACCATATAGGGAATGATTTCAAAGCCCTTATCGTTGAATATATGGCTAATGGCACTCTAGAGAGCTGGCTTTACTCTGAAATGGAAAGACCGTTGAGCTTGAGCTCCAGAGCAACAATAGCAGTGGACATAGCTTCCGCTTTGGATTATTTACATAACCATTCTGTGCCTCCTATAGTCCACTGTGATTTGAAGCCCAGCAATGTCCTCCTAGATGACGGCATGAGTGCACGTCTCGGTGACTTTGGTCTAGCTAAGTTCCTTCACAGTTCTTCAAGCAATGCTGCTTCTACAAGCTTAGGACCAAAAGGATCGATTGGATACATTGCACCGGGTAAATCTTTATCACGTTATTATTTTTTCGCTTTATAAAACCTAGGGCATCATAACTTTTTTTGTATCCACATACGTATGTATTTCCAAATAATATCTTATGATGTTTTAAAATCATCAATGTTTTGAGATAGTCGAATGTTCAAACAATGCAGAGTATGGCTTTGGGAGCAAAATCTCGACAGAGGGCGATGTCTATAGCTATGGAATTATCATCCTGGAAATGCTCATAGGGAAACGGCCAACAGATAAATTGTTTAGTGATGGTTTGAGCCTTCACAAATTTGTGGGAAATGCATTTCCCCAGAAGATTGGCGAGATCCTTGATCCTAACATCATTCCAAATTTGGGAGATGGAGGAGTGGACAATAACCTAGACCATGCAACGGTTGGAAGGCTGGACTGCATTATGCAGCTTATAAAGCTTGGTCTGTCATGCTGTATGGAGGCACCGAAGGAGCGACCAACAATGCTGGATGTTTACGCTGAAGTCACCGCAATCCAACGAGCAGTTTCAGCACTAGGCATTGAGGACTAGAAAATTTTCTCCTCCGTTCGGATGTTAATTTCCTTAACAGATCAGGGGAGCCTGTAAGTTGGTGTTCGTCCTAGATATGCGATTTTGCTTTTCTCTGTTTTCTGATTGTTTTTTTTTTCGAGGGAACTTTCTGGTTGTTTGCGGGTGGCTGTCTTAATGGTTCAAAATATGTTGTTGCTGGAATCACTTCTGGATATTTCGGCTTTGTAATTGGCTCATCATTGCATTTATGAGCGGCTGCTATTGATCCTTCTGAGTTTCATAAGCATGATAATAACATCTAATATGCTATCAGTACTCTCCTACACCAAATTTTCTTACCACATGTCACTGTTGCAAACGAGAGATTTGCTATTTTGGCTCGTGAATAGATGGTTTAGCCAGATGGGAACCTAACGGGGTGTTGCATTCTAATTTAGCACAACAGTAGCAATTCGGGGGCAAACTGAAATAGCACAGGACTGGATAAGTGGCTTGACAGTCTGAATTTCAGGCTGGAGGTCCTATCCGAATCTTTCAACTGTCGAGACCCGGAAGCAGAGCGAGAGCGACCCTTGTGGCTCCTGAAGAAGCCGTCGAACCGCATCCTTTTCCCCTTCGCTTCTGTTTGTCGGTTTGTTTTCAGGTGCAAATGCCAGATGAAGCAAACTTTCTCTGACCCAAGGAATCCCAGAAAACTGGGGCAGCCATGTTTCCGTGCCCTCGTTGCGATGGTGGGTGGCCTTGTTCGTTTTTGGCAAATGGTGCCCAGGCGGTCGTGGTGATGATGGATCAAGGTGGACTTGTATTTTGGAACGTCAGTTTTGTCTGTCTTCAGAGCATCGGAGTGTATGTATCCACGCAACCGAGAGCAGTGTTGACCTTGCAAACTCACAAATACTACTGTTTGTCAGTTTTTGTTCTGGGGATGTAAAGTTGCAACTTGAGTTACCTGGAGTGAGTGGGAACGGGAAAGACGTCACGAATTCCGTGCAAGATTCACCTCGCCGGCCGGACCCGCCCACCTCCGGCGTCGTTTACCGCGCGCGTCCCTCTCCGTCAGCGCGGATTGGGGCCGAGCCGCGAAGCGACCTGCGCCACGCAAAGGGAAGAGCAGCCGCGTCGGATGGGATTGGCTCGGCACGTCCGCGCGCCGTCGGCCGGC
>LAPY01000428.1:135056-145179 GCA_000970635.1 Eragrostis tef | reverse complement strand
CGGCCTCCGCTGCTGCACCGCCGCTGCCGCCGGCGGCACCGAGGCCGGCGCCACGGGAGGCTGGGGCGGCGCGGCGCCGCGCATGAACCTCAAGACGTCCATGGCCCCGGGCTCGCGCCTCCCTACGTGGCCTCCTCTGCTTCCGCGCTTGCTCCTCCGGGACCTTGGGCGGTTGAGCCTTGCGGATTAGCCGCTGATTAATAATAGCGGGGTTAACTTTAGCAAGACTGCACGACTGATGGGACTTGACGACACGGCCGGTGGTAGTCGGCTGGTTAATCTTGCAGCTCACCTGAGCTTAACTGCTGGCTCTGACGGCTAAGGGTTTGCTGTGATTGTTGCAGGGGAGGAGAGAAAGAGGGATGGGCATTGGAGGAGATGCACCTCCTATATACGTGGAGTTTTGGGTAGGACGGACTCCGACGGAGGTAGGCGACGGGAAGGGATTGTTTGTGGAAAGAGAGAGAGAGAGGGATGGGGAAGAAAAATCTAACCTTTGGTTGCTTGTCCTCGTTGATCTTGGGATATTTGTTGTGTTGTGACCGGTATTCTCGTTGCTTGCGTCGTTGAGGAATGCTTGAGACTGTTTGGCAGATCAAGCTTGCTATTCTTAAAAAAAAAATCAAGCTAGCTTCATGACTACTTACATGATAATTATAGGTTGATTATTAGGCACTATTAAAACTTTGGCGTAATAGTCAACTTCATCCACTTCATTCCTCAACTATCGTCCAAAGCTCAAATTCGTCTCTCAACTATCAAAAGGTCCAAATTGATCCCTGAACTTTAATTACACGGTTCAAACTAGTCCCGAGGGACGAAATCAAACCTACCGGTCAAAGTTTAGGGACTAAACTAAACTTTTTTATAGTTGAGGGACGAGTTTGAGCTTTCCACTAAAAAGACAGGTTATTCATTTTTTTTAGAAAAAAAAATTTCAAATTGTTCTATTTATTTTTTTAAAAACGATTGATAAAAATAGTCAAGTCCAGAATCTAATTTAAATCTTTTCCCATTTCATTGCTAGGATGTTCATACGACCCTATTTGGATCTACCGAACTAACTAGTCCTAGACTAATTAGTCAGTTAACAATTAATCTGCATTAGTTCGGTTTTCCTGACTAACAAGATTACTATTAGTCCTTTGGTTTGCTAAATCAGGATGACTATGTAAAAGAAGCATGGTGAAATAGTTAATGATGTCTCTGATCTTTGGCCGAAAGCTCAAATTCATCTTCTAACTATCATATGGTCCAATTTAGTCCTTGAATTTTGATTACCTGATTTAAAACAGTCTTTTAGGGACGAAATTGGACCTATCAAGCAAAGTTCAGGGACTAAAGTGGACCTTTTGAAAGTTGAGGGACGAATTTGAGCTTTAGGCGATATTTGAGCGATGAAGTTGACTATTACGTCTAAAACTTTCTTGGAGGATCTACTAAACCATCTAGCAGCGTATTTTCGTGACATCACGTTTTTTTTTCCTTTTTGAAGGAACCTCGTGGCATCACGTTATCATTGCCATGCTTCCAAACTGTGCTTTTGTTGATTACCGACGAAGACAGATCATCAAGGGGAATTCAAAAGACGCTTTAACCTTTGCTAAACTGGGGCGTCGAGCACCACCGGACAGACACGGCAGCCCGTCCATTTTCCCGGCGAGGTAGGCGCACAGAAGATCAGAGACTACTCACTTGCGTGGACGGTTACCCGACGGGCGAGGCACCACGTCAGCGGATGAGACTGCTTGCGCGGACGTACACGTGCCGCGCGCACGTGCCATGCAGCTGGGCTCTCAACTCACTAGGCGCCGTCTAGAAACAGCGAACGTGTGTGGGCTGCGACGTGGGCTGCTTTGCGCTGCGGGACGAGTGGCGTCGGCGACGGTCCCATCTTGGGTGATGCTGCTTGGGCTGCAGGCTGCAGCTGTGTTTCAACGGAGGTATGGCCCGGTAGTTGCCACCGGAGCCGGATTTTGCACGCGCTTGATTGCTACTGCCTGACCAGTAGTAGTATATTCGGCGGAACCATTAACTGTTCTTTTATCATTCTTCGTGGTGCATCAATGCTTCTGTTCTAGTGTTCAGTTATTCACATTGAGTGTTTTTTTTTGCGAAAGTTATTCACACCAAGTGCGATAAACTGAATAAGCTGAGACAAACTTCAGTCTCATATTCAGTTATTCAAGTTATATACAGAGTTTGTGCATTACTCGAAGTTGTCACTGTGTGTAAGACTTCATCTGCAACATTGGAATAAAACCAAATCACCAAACAAACGATGGAAAGACAGTAAAAAGTTCATCCTGTTACTAGTCTTTCACCTATGTTTAAACAGAGAATATAATAGTATATACTAGTAGAAATCAAATGCGATTCGCTTCGAGGATTTCCTGAATGACCAGCTTGAGCGGCCACTCTTGGATAACAATGTTATGTTTAGTAGCCCCATGAACCTTGACCGACTTGTACTGCTTCCTCTGTGCTGGCTATTAAACATAGTAACAGTCGCGTGCGGTGTAGTTACGCGTGGAGTGATGACCAGCGGCGTGTCGTCGTCGTCCCCGAACACCGCCGGCGACGGGGAACGTCGCGGTGGCGGACTCGAAGGTGCGCCACCACATGGGGCGCAGGGTCAGGGGCAGTCGCCGTCGGGACGTAGAGCAGCTCGGAGCCTGTAACAAAGTACTTGACGGGCTCCATGAAACCCCGCCCGACGCGGGTAGCGGCGCGACGAGGACGAGGTGTTTGATGTATTTTTCTCGCCACGCCGCCGGCGCGGCGCGCGCGAACTCGAGCGCCACCATGCATGCCGCCGAAGCTGTGGCCGAAGAGGATGACCTTCTGGTGCTGCTGCCTCCTGCTCGCGTCCTCGACGAGCGCCGCGAGCTGCCGGAAGTAGCGGGCGTAGACCGGCGACGTACGTACGGCTGGCCGGGGATCGGCGGCGCGTGCATGGCGGAAGTCGCACGCGGCGCCGAACAGGGTGGCCAAGGCGTTCCAGCTCGCGCCTGAGGACCGCGAGGCACCGGTCACTGGATCGAGTCAGTGTGTGTCTGTGTGTCGTCACAAACTCACAACTCACGAGCGTTTTGTTCTTCTAACTAATGGCAATGGAATTGAGAGAGGACTTCGATTACGGGTGTTTCGGGTTCCTGTGGAATGCCGTGGAGGAACCGAAGTTGCGCACGCGGGTCTCGACGCCGGGGAGGTTCCGGAACTCGTTGGCGTCGGGGTCGCAGACGAGGCGCATCTGCTCCGTGAAGCAGGCCACGTAGCCGTGCGCCGGCAGATCGGAGCAGTTCTGCCACAGCCCGAACCAGCCCTTCCCCTTCATCGCGCCACAGCCTCCAGCTCGCTGCAGCTCGCCCCGGGAAGCAGCACGAGCGGGTGGAGCTCGTCGCCGACGGCATCGCTCGGCCGGAGGATGCTCGCGGCGGGAAGGTACTCGCGGAGGGCGGTGGGGAGGAGGAGGAGGAGCAGTGGCAGGAAACGCGCCAAGAATGGGGCCATGGCGCTGTCCCTGTTCGCCGTGCTGGACTGATGGCTCCACTCGCAGATCTATTACCCCCCAGCTGAGGGACGAACAAGGTCGTACATAAGACGTGACATGCAGCTCACCTCGGTCTCGTTGCTTTCGCTTGTTTTGTCCCATTTAAGGCCCGATTGAGCTCGAGAGAATACAGTACGATGCTTGCGTCTCATCACACCCGTTCGTCTTTCCTATCGCCTTCAGGTCATATGCTCCGTTTAATAATGCGAAGTTTGACAGGTTCATCCAATGTTAAAACTAGTCCAATCTGAAGCGGCACAAACCAGCAGCCCACTACCTAAATTGAGCAAGGGGCAGGGAAAATTGAGCATTGCAGAGACACTGCTCTCCATGACCGGCTCCGGCGCATGTACATTGCAGTAGAGGATCCCTCCCATGCATATGAACTGCATCGGTCACTTACCTTTTGCTGCCCCGCCTGCTCGGCCTAGCCCAATAACATTTTTTCAGGCGGCGTTGGTGAGGTTTTCTTGGTTAGCCCAGCTGACCGTTAACTACGTACAATGAATCTGTGATTGATCGATGGCTACTTGCACGAGTCAAAATGCACGGTTCCGTTCTGTTTCGATTCTAGAACCCGACGTCAGGTGTAGGTAGGTCCCTCTGGTGCCACCAGATCCCCACCTCACCGCCCATCTAAGCTAACAAACAGCATCCTCATACATACATGATGCAAAGCAAATATGACATTTCTGGCAAGAAGCGGAAAATTAAAATATGTGTCAAACAAGCAAAAAGAGGACGAAATCAAGGAGCTTTCGATCGATCGTTGCATTGACAGGGACGCTAGGAAGGTAGATAGCTAAATCATATGGTTTTCGTATGAGGAGCTCATGCAGTTTGGTTTTCAGTCAGGGTTAGTTGGCCTGCCGAAGAAAACTCTGCATAGCCTGACGGGAACAGACAGAGAGACGACGGACGGACGAAATGCGCCAGATATCTCCGGCGGCCTCAGTTGCACGCACAGTTTACGCGTGTGTATCTGCAGTCCAAGCCGTTATATATTCAGTTCACCGGTTGCCATGCTCACCCTTCCTCCACCACCGACGTCCGTCTGCTTTGCTGGCCACACGGTCGGGTTTCAGAGCTTGACGAGCAAAATGGCGCCGGTTTCCAGCCGATTTCAGAGTTCGTTCTTGGTGGCGTGCGTACTCTGCAGCCTCATCTCCTGCTGCAAGTCGGCAGGTAAATATTTCTGGTATTCATCAATTGTTACTGATCTTCCTGTGATGAGAGCCATGCCGCATGAGCAAAGCCTGAAC
Organism: Eragrostis tef; assembly: GCA_000970635.1. Taxonomy (NCBI): domain Eukaryota; kingdom Viridiplantae; phylum Streptophyta; class Magnoliopsida; order Poales; family Poaceae; genus Eragrostis; species Eragrostis tef. The sequence continues at coordinate 140,364 of LAPY01000428.1, read as the reverse complement.
AGAGCAACTCCACATTTTCTCATGCAGATGGGGCAGCAGCAGCAGCAGCCGCCTTACAAGGCCAGAAGAAAGACGCCACCGACATCGTCGGACGAGCTCTGTTCTGCTTCAACGACCGCTACGTAAGTGTGCACGCATCTTCATCTCACTGAAACCTTAAGCGTCCGTCGCTTGCTCGGTTGTTCTGCACCATTGTTTCCTCCTTCCCTCCTCTTAGCTCCGAGCTTGCTCTCTTGTAATTAACCATGGCGCATGACATGGTTTCTTCTGTCCTTCGCATGCGACGGACAGATCTACAGCGGGTGCCAGGGGTCTCTGCGGCTGGGCCCGGGGGGCTCTCTGACCGTGCCGCCGGCGTCCACCGAGGCGTTCTGCGGCGGCCCGTGCCTGGCGGAGACGGAGCTCGTGCTCCGCTGCATCGACGGCGTCATGGACAACTTCCGCTTCTACAACGGCGCCTCCGTCGGCGACGTCCGCCTCGCGCTAGGCCGCGGGTGCGGCCGCACGGGCCTCCGCGGCGACTTCGACGTCCTGCACCACCTCGGAGACGGCGGCAACTACGGCAACGGTTACTTCTACGGCCGCGGCAGCAGCAGCAGCGGGCGGCGCGTCGCGCTCGTGAACACCCTGGTGCTTAGCGCCGGCGCCGCGATCCTCCTGCGCGGGTGATTACAGTTTGATGGTGGACGCTTCAGTTCAAGATAGGTTTCAGGGGAGCAGAAAGTGTTGATCCTCTGTTTCTTTGGTTCTGTGCTAGTACTTAGAATTTTGTACAGCTAAGTCATGCGATGATTTAGTCACCGCATCAGTAGTGTGTTGATGAACTTATTTTACGTTGCTTGCTAAAACGCAAAGCTTTGAAGGAAACAGAACCGCAGGAAAGCAACTTGTTCTGTCCTGCGCGTTTGACTGATTGGTAGACTCTTTTTTTTTTACTCTCTTTTTTTTTGCATTGATTGAATTTGAAATGGTACGTATACTAGGTTATCTTTTTTTTTTGGAACACTTATACTACTAGGTTATCAGGCAGTTAACTTTGTGTAAAAAGATCCTGCAGTCAACATTTGGCACTTAATGGCCGCAGCGGAAGCCATGATTTGAAGCTCGTTGCAGAACTCAGTAGCCGGTGATCGCCTTTAATTGATTTTACACATCGGATGCTATCGATGGATCACTGAATTCTTCTCAAGCGCTTGAGACATCCTTCACTCTCAGCTTCCCTCAGCTTTCAATTTGGACAGTTTGTTGATCAAGATTGGATGGCTTGTACCTCGGTGCCACTGAAACTACCGGTCAAAGCATAGATTTCTTTATTTCCTAGTGACACACACGCACTTATTATTTTTTTCTCGCACATCCAATTCTTCAAGCATTGTGTTCTCACGTTCAAGAATTCAGCCCAGCCCATCCGAACAGGATCTTAGTGTTCAACATCTAGTTTTTTCCTAGAAAAGAAGAGCGAGGAGTTTTGGCGCCAAAACGATCCAGGGGCGCGGCAATTGCGCTGGGTTTGGCGCCAAGCGCAGTTCACAGGGGCATTCCGTTAAATATTTGGTACGGTATACCAGAAGGTTCTCCTCTGCAAAACGCCCTCTAGCCTTCTCCTTTCCTCCGATCTCCATTTCAGTTCACTCGAAGCCCTAGCCCACTCGCCCGCAACCGCCGCAAGGGACTCTGCTTCGGCCGCCGTCCGCCTCGTGCGAACGGATCGACGGTAAGCCCGCATCCCTTGCTTGATCTGCATCGGGGTATTGGATTTCGGGTGGGATCAGGGGATGGTGCTTGACTCAGCCGCTCGCCTAGGCGGCGCCCTCCCATTCTTCTCCGGTGAACCCCGCCGCCGATCCTGCGGTGAAGCTCATGCCCCATTGCCGCCCATCGCTGGGCCTAGCTGCGTCCCGCCGCCTTGGCGGGGGATTTTAGCCCTTTACCCAAATCCGAACCCTCTGGTTGGTTTCGCCATTGCCGTGGTAGTAAGTTGGGTGGGGAGTCCGCGTTTCAGGAGATGTGACACGAGTGAACGCCTGCTCGATAAAACTCGAAATTCCCAGGCTCTGAAAAGTCTGTAGGCGTAGTATGGAATAATTAATCTGATGCTTTTGTGCAAGTCGTGAAGGGTTGATTAGGGATATTGCCATCTGATTGTATTGTATGATCTCTACTCAGTTTGCAAGACCATCTAATCTGTTGTGAACTAGCTTGTGATCGATATAGTAGAAAATGAGCCGTTGACCTGCTGTCATTCCATACTGGTAATGCTGGCAGAAAGTTGGGAGGGCTGTTATTTTTAGCCATTAACAAAATTTTATGATGTCAAATGTGTACAACCAAAAATGTATCGCTGCACCTCACTGATCACGCCAATGCATAAAATTGTTGGAATTGGTGTCCCGTCTGGGAATGAGGTTTCGGTGTGGTTTCGTGACTTTCGTCCTCTCAGGAGGCCTGTTATTGTATTATTATCTTATTACATTGTTAACAGAGCTCCTGATATGTGGTCTCGCGAAATAGTAAATAATATCTTAAGCCAAACACATGCTTTGCTAGCAGGCATCACTGCACATCCTGGACATCATGTTGTATTTTTGGATCTCTGGCATTGCATGAATTAGTGACTTAAAGATTTGAACTGTTTCTCACTGTCACCTGATGAATAACACCATTTCGAGTTGACTAATTTGAATCAACACTTTGCAGGGATGGCAGGAGTGGATGCATCAAGCCCTGCAGCATTGGTCAATGCGGAGACTCTGAACATGTTTATTGGGCGAAGAGTGCGCACAGTGGTTCAAGTGCAACGCAATGAAGGTGGGATTGTTGTCGGGCAGTCCACTGATGGGCATCAGTTGACTATCAAAGGCGTCTCGGATCCAATCTATGCACCAAACTTTATGGAGGTTTATGGAATCGCTGAAGGCAACCAGGCCATCCGTGCTGAAGTTTGCACAGATTTCGGTGTCAACTTTGGTAAAAACTCGACACACCTATGGTGTTTGTATTTGATCCCTTATTTTCTGAAAGCATAACGCAATGAACTTTTAGTATATTCTGCTTGCTGCTACAATTTTTCTTCCCCGCATTTAATTTTGTTAGCTTTTTACACAATTCCATGGCATAAGACTTGTACCTCTTTCCATGCTCCACCATAACCTATGAACACTTGAAGGGAGCAAGTGAACTTTTAGTGCCTGAGCAACTGCCCACTCGTAATCTGGAACTTATTTTATTTGGGGACATCAAAGCAGCCTGAGTGGTTGCTTGTGTAGAATTGCAAATTAAGCTATTTGTTCTTGGTACTTTTAATAGCTGGCGGTAGTTAGTTATTTAGAACTATGATATTTCTTAATTTAGTGACTTGACCTGTCATAGGGAATGAAAATCTGCTGTCATTTTCACGAGGAGCCTGTTATGACTTGGAAGTCTAGATATCTGTGTTCTGCGCTTCTGATGCACATTGCAATTTACTTGGGCATTTCTTTTTGGTGCTGCGCCTTTCTGCGGCATTTGAACAGCATTGATCTCCCTTACCATGTTATTTGGCAGATCCTGCGGCATTTGAAGGGTTGTGCAAGCTCGCATGCGACAAGTTCAAGCACATGTTCCTGTAGAGGCCATCATTGTGTGGAGGGCTTTTGGCCGACTAAGCTTGTTTGAAGCTGATGATATGTGTCTAGATTTAAGATTTGGCTAAATGAACCTTCGGCCACCTTTCACCCCATAAGCTTAAGTAAAGTAACTATTGGAAGACAAGTGAATCTCTTGAGTCGTTGAAGAGATTATTGGCCTTGCTTCTTCGAAGCAAAGCAGACCTAAGCTTTATGTTGCTGTCACTTGCATTTAGATCCTGCAAAGTCGTTGTAATGGCTGTGTGCATCTTGATGAAATGCTATGGTGTGGTAACTAAATGTCCACATCTGAAATTACAGTTTTTTTTTACATTACATCCTGCCATATAGTTCAAACAGGTCAACTTTCTTTCAGGTTGGCATTTACAAACAATATTGAAACTGCAGGTCCATATGCTTGCGCCATCCAGTCAACCATGAGCCTTGTTTTCATTGAAAAAACATATGGGTCTAATATTGTGGTTTAAGTTTTCCTCTATGAAAATCCACCTATGCGTAGCAATCCGATTGAAAGTGTGTTTGGTTGGTTGTTGGCAGCTACTAGTTATCTAGTATGTGTGGAAAGGATTAACAAAATCACTCTTACTATTTGTGTTCTTCACATTAGGGACAATTAAACTGGTACCAATCTCATGATCTATCGTTATTTTCTATTATTTTAGTTATCAACAATGATTTGAGAAGGGTTCCTCGTTCCTGAATGAAAAGGAAATATAGTTGATGATCAACGATGATTGAAAGCTCGCCTGCTTGCTTGCGTCCAGAGTGGATTGGCAGCATGTTGCTTTCTTACCTATAAAAGTGAAATTATGCGACTGCGATATCCTACCCTTCACCTGATTACAACAAGAACAAATTCAAGAGACATAATAACAAAAAGGTCTATCTTGGATCCTCTGGCTGCTCCTGGGGTCCTGCATTTGTCACACGCCGTGTTCTGCAGCTTGATACAACGGTGCAACAGCGACCAGATTGTACCTTTCGGTTCAGATTATCATTCCTTTAAAATAATAATGGAGAAAAGCTGAACAACGAAATGCATAAAGAATAAGTGGAGTAGTTCTAAGCATTAGCTCTTCAAGGCGAGGATCTAAATGGTGACGAATCAACGTATTTCAGGATGTAGCCGGCCACTAATCAGACATGTTCCATTCGTGCTTCGAGATGAGGACTTAGGAGTAGTACTCGATAACATATGTTCATGTAAGAGCACAAAATTGAAAGTTACATAATTTTTTTTCCCATTTCTCTCATAGATAATGCACTTCATGTCAGACATCAGACCATGCCAAATTGCAACAGGAAATCCTCAGTTCTTCAAGATGCGGTGAAATGCAAGTATGCAACTGGTCCTGTTCTAAACCCCCTCTTCTGATCAGGCGTATTTACCGGGAGTAGAGGGGGTGCATGGACTTGGCGAGCCCGTAGCTGCGGGCCCCGAAGCCCAGGCACCCAAGAACCAGGCCCTGGCGGTACCCCCCCCCGCCGCTCGGCAGTTTCTTCGCCGGCGCCGGCGCCGCCCTGTCCGACGACGTGGACCGGCGCCCCGACTGCGGCGCCGGGCAGGGTAGAAGCGCCTTCTTGGACCGCGACGGCCAGATCGCCGCCGGCCAGAAACCCGACCTGGTGACCCCGGCGCCCGCGGCGTCGGCTCGCTGGTTCTCCGCCCCGGCGGCGCCGCA
>LAPY01000427.1:193193-210578 GCA_000970635.1 Eragrostis tef | reverse complement strand
ACCGGAGGCCGGCGAAGAACGGCGGCGGCGGCTCGAAGGCGAGCGGCGCCGGCGGGTTGTACTGCCCGATGCCGAGGGTGGCATCCATGGCGGCGGTAGTGGAGAAGCAGGGCACGAGCTCACGCCCGGTGACCAGGTTGTTGTTGTTGCCAGCAGCATTGGCGTTGCCGCCGTAGCGTCGCGGGCGGCGGCCGCGGCCGAGGCGAAGAGCGAGGCGTCCGTCAGCAGCGGGCGCGGCGCAGACGAGGCAGACGCGCCGCCACCTCCGCCGCCGACGGAGGCGGAGGTGGAGTCGGAGAAGCAGGAGGCGTCGGCGCTGGCGATGAGGCCGCCGTGGCGGGTCGTCTTGCGGGCCGGCGGGACCTCGCCGGGCTTCTGGAACACTCGGGCGATCACCCACTCATCCTGCGGCCATTGAAGTATTACACACGTGTGTGAGTGAGATAATCAGCGAACAGTAGATAAGCAAACATCATAAAGAGGAAGCTTCGCAGCACTGATGAAGAATGAACAATGCGCATGGTACTTTCATTTCAGGTGCGAGGTGCCATTCTTTCATGTGAAACAGAAATGACTCTATCAACTCTATCCACATCTCAGAACGTTGTTAAAAAAAATCTTACTACGAGGAATTTTTGTCTTTCGTGACATGTTCCTATCCAAGACACTAGACGACGTGTGAGCTGCCTCCATGAATGCAAAGCTCTGTCGTTTCACTGTACTAGGAAGGAAACAGTAGGCTTTCTCGAAATGAAACGGAACAGCACAAGCTGCTGACCCCAAACATGGGAAACATGAATGCACAAAGATTTGATCCACCAGTCGTGAGATCATCAAATGCAGAAGGAGCAGCAGTAAAGCTCAACAAGGCATGAATTTACTACCCTTCACCTCATGCATGCGCGCATACTCCTACGCTCGTATCTCCGGCACTGGCCGAGAAAAGATTCGTATCCTGCGGCGCCCTATCGCTCCCTTGCCATATCCACGCTCGCATGGAGCAGGAGCAGTGTATCCCATACGTATTGGCAGCACAGCTCTGACGCACCTGAGCACTGTGCTACTCCCCCCACTCTCGCTCGTAGGCAGCCATGCCATGCTGCCATGGGTGACTTCACCACACCCTCACGCAAGAAAAAGTGTGTACGCCTACTGTGAACTGGACTTGTGACGCCCTCTAGTCATCATTACATCGTGTCTCTATTCTGTATCTGTAGTGCTGCCATACACTTTTGTAGTATGTGCAGAATCTTTCGAGTTTTGGGTTTGTACATGTAGTAAAAAAAGAAGAAGAAACAATCCGGCATGCATTGTCAAGAGGAAGAAAAACAAGATGAACAATGGCAGAAGAAAGAACCAGGAAAAAAAAATGAGCAATGCATGGGGCACAAGAAAAGGCAAGCACAATGAACAACTGACCCTTGTTGAGCCCGGGAAGTAGTGGTAGGCGTAGGTTCCCTCGAGGCGGTACTCGTGCATGACCCAGCTGGTCTTGTTGCCCTTTGGCGCGCGCCCCCGGTAGAAGACGAGCGTCTTCTTCATGCCGACGAGCGCGCCGGTGCGTGCGCTGCGGATCTCGCGGTCCTTCCCCGTGGCCTTCCAGTACCCCGCCACGGTGGCGCGGTTGGTGCGTAGGCCCGTCGGGTACTTGCGGTCGCGGAGGCTGAAGAAGTACCACTCCTTCTCGCCCATCTTCGCCTTGTCTGTGCAGTCAAGAAGAATGCAGCAGGAAGGATTATTCAGCTTCAGTACGTTTCAGTCTATGTTTACAGTACACGAGAGATCGACAAGAAGAACAAACTCAGGCAGGGAACTCAAACTCACCCGGGAGCTCCCACGGCTCGCACTTGTTGAGGTCGATCTCGGCGATGGCGCGGCCGCAGAAGGAGCCGTCGACGGCCTTGCGGAACAGGTAGTAGCTCACCAGCTCCTCGTCCGTCGGGTGGAACCGGAACCCCGGCGGCAGGTCGCCACCACCGACGCCTCCGAGGTCCAGGCCCAGCGCGCCGCCGAGGCCGAACCGCTCCATCGAACAGCAGCTCTAGCTTGGGCCTGCTGGGAGAAGAAGCAAAAGGAATGGAAACGCAGCAAGGCATTAATGGCGGCCGGAGCCAAAAAGGAAGAAGAAGAAGAAGAGGAATGGAATGGAAGGATCAGCATCAGGATCAGTACCTCTTCCGACTGGTGAGACGTGAGAGAGAGCTCAGCTCAATGGCCTTGGGAGAAGCGTGGTGCGCCTCCTGGGCCTGGCTTTATACTGCGAGGCAGGCGAAGGTGGGTGAGCTGGAGTAAATGCCGGATTCGACGAATCGGGGGAGGGTGTCAGTCACGGCGAGGCGAGGCGAGAGAGGCCGGCGTGGGGCCTCGGCACGTCGCGGACGGAAGGAATTCGTGGGATCTAAATTTTTAAGGGTCAAAGATGCTTAAACCATGATTAAAAGATGGTCTAATTTGTTAGACGAATTAATGAAAGTAATTAAACTGTGATCAAAAGTTATAGCGTCACTGTAATAAAATACAGATTAATTAGACTCATTAGATTTATCTTGTGAATTTGCATCCATCGATGATCTCGTCTCATCCATCGCACTGAAGCGTTTGCTTGGCTTGCTTGTCTGTGGGGTTTCCGGCACGGCACGGGCCAGATGAGACGAGATAGGTGATGGATGTGCAGCTGCAGCTGCGCCTCCCTCCATCGATTGCTTCCCGCAACCCATCATGCAGCGGCGCCAGCCGCCTGCGCTGCGTCCCGCCCCGCCTGGCCTGCCTGGCTCTCTTGGTACTGCTCCCGGTTGAAATTCTTGCCCCAATAATTCCATCTTTTGTCTCTCTTTATAAACAAATGTTTGTGGTGCAACTCTTTGTGGTTGCTGTACTCCAGCCCGGCCAATGATCAAATTTGTCCCAATTCAAGCATGCCTTTGCATGATCTGCAGGAGGAAATCTGTTGAGGGGATAGAGCGAGGAGTTGAATGATGGCGGTGAGCTGGGAGCCTTGTAAGCTTGTGTGACACGGCCGAGCAGAGCATGCCCAGCAGACGGTGAGAGCAAGAGAGCGTGCGCGAGACGCTGTGCAGGTTACTCGTCTTGGCCTCTCCTCTCTCTCCATCTCTGTCCGGTTGAGAGAGAGAGGTGAGAGAGAAGAAAAAAGCAGGGACGGTGAGAGACAGGGAACATATGGGAGTGGTTTGCAAGAAAGGAGAAACCAAGAAACAGAGAGACGCGCTCCACAGCACACGTCCCTGGTGATCTGCCGCCCAGAGCTGTCGAAAAAGCCTGCATCGCATCACCATTCCTCATCATACGCCATTAAAATTAAATCATGCTCCAGATTTCCATCGCATCCCACACTTGTCTCTGCGTTCTTTATCATCTGCTTGCTTCTCTCCCTGGCTTCAGCCCTGTTGCTGTTGGCCTTTAGCCGGAGTAGTGGTGAGTAGCAAGGCAGCATGCAGGAGAGAGAAGAAGGCGGAGAAGTAGAGAGATGGACGTGCAGCCACCAGCAGGCGCGGGCATGGGGATGGGTCACTGGCAGCTCTCTGCCTGGGCGGCCGGCACGGCAGGTTCAGAAACACTGGAGTGGTACTGCTGCTGCTACTGATCAGATGCATGCGTGCGTGCAAGGCTTTTTCATTTGTTCTGGGTTCTTCGTTCCAGAATCCAAGTTGTGCAGCAACGCAAAATTTTCACTCGTTCATTGCACGGTTAAATGGAAGCCGGAATGGTTTTTTGCTGATCTGTTTTAGGGCCATATATAGAAAGGAAATCGTTGATGAAATCAGAAAAGAAGCAGCACTGATGATGAACAACCGTCGCATCGGCAGAGAGGATCCCAAGCGGCCACACCGTGCTCGCCGTCGCTGTTACGGGCGACGTTGCCGCCGCACAGGCCGTATCCATTTTCTGAGGTTGCCGCGAACCAGGAAGAAACGACGACGAGGGCCCGACCGAGCTCAATCACGGGGATTTAGGCATGGATGCGGCAGCAGGCGAGCGGGGAGGAGGCGGTGCTCGTTCTGGCGCAGGTAATTGGTCGCCCGGTTCGGTATTTGTGCTTCCGGCAAGCCGAGGGAGGAGACGTCGCCGGCGGCGAGCGGCGGGATGCCGGCGACCGACGGGCCGCGCGGAGCCGCTTCGGAACAGGGGCCAGGGCGCGATTTATAAATATTTGTACCCGATAAGGGGGTTATATGAAAATATTTGGATCGCGAGTATTAAACGCGATCCAAATTAGGGGTCTATGTGCAAACATTTGGATCGCGAATATTTAATCGCGATCCAAATGAGGGGTCTTTCCGTAAATATTTGGATCGCGACTATTAAATCGCGATCCAAACGAGGGGGCGATTCGTTAATATACAGACCGCGGGATAGGGGGCCTTCTGCAAATGTTCCAAGCCACCGGTCACCGCCCACGGCAAGGCAAGCGGTGAGGTCGCGCCGCCGCCGCCGCCGGTGACCTCCGATCTCCCTCCTTCCGCTCCCATGCCAAACCCTGGCAGCGCCTTCCTTCGCGTCCCAAGCTCCCACCAAGATCTCCTGCGGCCGCGCGTGACCTCATACCCACGAGAGCGCGACTCCATGCGTGGTCGGCTCCGCTCGTCGCCGGCCATCAGGGACTGGCCGCGGATTCCGCCTCCAGGTAGTTCATCCAGACGCGAATTCTAAAGCATTATTGAACGCAATATCCATTGGTCTCCTCTCGTCTCTCTCTCGTTTGGTTTTTTCTCGCCTGTGTTCAAGTGCTTGCTGGATCGTCGCCGGCCGGCGGCACTCCCACGCCAGGCCTGCTGCTGGCAGCTGCGCACCAGGTGGGTCGAAGGTGAAGGTGGCTTATTTAATAAATGTGTGCTGATTTTGATCCATACATTCCCGCCCAGTTCGATGCATCTGAATTCATATTACAGCTCTGCTTCTTCATTCCCCTCATTTGTGCTAGTGCTTACGAGTGGTGGTGATGCAAAGCCTGTTCGGTTGAGCATGCAACCTGCTCCAGAACGGTGAGATGATGCAAATTAGTAAAAAGAGAATGCAACATGCTCAACAACAACAAGACCTCCATACACTTGCTTCTGCGAAAACCATTCTAATAACCGGTGAGAGATCAGACGTATGAAGCAACAATATTGAGCTGTTGAGGTCCATTGGTGGTTCGGTGTTCATCTATCAACTCAGAAGCGCATCTGGGAAGAACGAACTTCCTGCTGTTTATGTTGGTTTTTGTAGCTTTTCTGCTGTACGGTTGTCTATGTCTTCAGATGGCCGTGAAACCTTTTGTGACATCCGAACGCATGTGTGCGTGACTAGGTATGCAACTATGTATGTACGAGGATTGATAAACCTGCTAGTCATGGGTTGTAACCTCTGATGGCTGATGTGAGTTCCTTTGGGCCAACTGACCCAGGGAGTCTCGTAATTGTTCCAGCTTTGTTCAGCAGAGTTGATCTGGAAGTGGAAGCAGCAGCAATGGTCTGTTGATTTCTGCTCCTTTAATGCTGCATTTGCAATGTGCGTTTTTAGCTTTGGAGGTAGTGGCGATCTGAATTCTGTTTGATATAGTATCAATGTGGAATTGTTTGGAGCGTATTATGAACCTGTCCTTGAGAACGTTCTGCTCTGAGGAGCGAAGCTATTTGGATGTTTCGGCCCTGCCCCCAAGGCTCCAATCAAATCCACTTGAAGACTGGTTGTTTTGGTCCGAGCTGTTGGAGTGATATCAAACAGAACATTTAGGTGGACTCGATGTGCCACAGCTGAAAACTGATGACGAACGGAAGTTACAGCCTCAAAGGCTCCAATCAAATCCACTTCAAGACTGGTTGTTTTGGTCCGAGCTGTTGGAGTGATATCAAACAGAACATTTAGGTGGACTCGATGTGCCACAGCTGAAAACTGATGACGAACGGAAGTTACAGCCTCAAAAAATCAGTTAGATGACCCACCAACTAGGTACTTTCTGCGTCATCACAGCCGATGAGAAACGAGACGCTCTAGTAATGTGAACTTTCTTTTTGTGCTAACTGGAATGGAGTATCTTGTAAGCACAAAAGACGTACCGAAAACACCCCTCACGACGGAACAGAGAGACGTCTTCCGCAAAAAAAGAAGAGGCGGCGGCGGCGGCGGCTCTATAGGAAAATTGGCCGGCCCCCTAGTCTCTGACGGCATCCTCGTCGGCTGAGGAGGGAGGCCCGGCACCCGATATTCATCCTGTTCGTTCCTAGGTCTAGATTTAGGTCTTCCCGTGGTGGTCGCTCCAGGTGGCGGTTACTGTGATTGTTAGGGTTAGGGTTTCTCTAGTAGTTTAGACGACGAAAGTGGTAGCGGCGTTGCCACAATGGAGGACAAGGTGTCTCAGCGGTGGTGGTGAGTCAAAGGCATCATCATCGATGGAGAATAAGGTACTCTAGTCCTTCCTTTGTCTTGTCGTGGTTCTTCGTGGCCATGGCTATTGGCTAGTGAGAGCTTTGTTTCCGTTGACATCTTTCTAGATGTTAGTTGGACTTGTGTTTTCCCATGACGAATCTAATGGAGGCGACGACGGGTTCGGCGACGAGCTCAATGACGACAAGTTCATCGTATTTGCGTGTGGAAGGTCAGTCTACCCCTCTTTTGCGAAAGGGTTGGGTTTTAGGTTTCCCCCGTCGGAGATGCGGATGACGGTGGTGGATGGTGAGATAGTCGTGTTCGTTCAGATCGGAGTTTTCGTCGGTGACATATCCGTTTGGGATGGTGATCTTAGATGGTGGAATTTATGACTTTTTTAAGGTTTTTTGTCTCCCACCAATGGAGTTGGTATTGTTTGAGTGGATTATGTAATCAAGGGATGTAATATGCTTAATATCAATAAAATTTCCCTTTCACAAAAAAAGCACAAAAGACGTATTTTTGCTGCAAATCTAATGGAAGAGACGCCTGCAACTGCAAATCTTTTTCCTGATCGATCAATTCGCCAAAAAAAATAAAAATAAATCCCTGATCATTAACGAGTTGTACTCAGTTGCGTGCCTTGTGTCCAATCAGGTTGCAAGTGCGATTCAGCTGCTTCTCAATCAGTTCTGAAAGTAAACCCTTCGGACTGCAACGTTCAACGACGCGTGGCGGTCTGGTCGCCGGCCGGCGGCGTGGCGTCGCCAGGTCGTTCGTGTCCCCCCGGCCCGGTCCTTGGGTCCGTCCGCAACGACGTCTCCGTCGGCCTGCCTTGACGCTGTGGCTCAGCCTGCGTGTTACGCATGCATGTGCCGCCCGTCGTCCTCGCAGCCGGCGTACGTGTGCCGGATTCGCCCGATGGCTCGCCACGCGCGGCTCAAGGTCACTCGCACGTCTGTAGGAGATCAACCCGTCGTGGTGCGGCCGTCGCCACGGGAGCCCCTGGCATCCGCACCAACGTCCTCGCGCGGCGCCTTAATTCTTCCAGCACTCGGCAGCAACAAACCCATCCCTGGGCCATGAGGCACTACGAATGCCGGCGTTCTCGGCGCGTGGGTCAACACGATATATAGTAGCAGGCGCGCAACAAAGATTGTGATACCTGATCCGAGTCAAACTCGAGGGTGTCGATACCTGTTGTAGCCTTGTGGGGAACGTCGGAACGGACCAATGGGAGCTGTTGATGCCTGTTGTGGGCCATAATCTGTGGGCCAAAGCTGGTCTGTTGGGAGGAGGACTACGTTTGTTGGGCTGGAGCAGCTATTTGGGCTAAGGTCTAACTCAGAAACAAAGATTGTGACCCAATATCGCATGTACATATGTAAATACATGATGTATATTTGATTTTCTGCAAAAAAGTTGGGTATTCCTGGGAATACCCAGGAATATAGCTGGCTCCGCCCCTGGGGGCTTTGCACGGTGACTAGATGCCTAATTCTATCAACGCGGACAGGCGGACGATCTGGCAGGGCCGTAGGAGATCCGCGAGCTCACGGAAGGTACCAACTACGGCGAGCAGCAGCGGGAACGAGGCGCCGCTCGGGTGCTTGTCCGGGTCGGAGGGGTGGTCGTTATTCGAAATAGCGACCACCCCTGGGCCGTTTTTCGCCGTTAGACAGAGCACGTGCGGCTCAGATTCGACAGGATATCATATCAATCGGTTCCCCCGTCTTCTCTTCTTGCTCCCCTGTTCCGGTGGAGCCCGTGAGCAGCGGCGGAGTTCGACGACGACCGCGCCGCCCGCCGTCACCGGAACTATCTCCGCTTCTTTACTCACGATCTGCTCCTCGTGGTGGTGCATCCGTGTGATGCGAGGAAATCAGACGGTCGGCGCGTGGAACGCATCGACGCCCGCCATGCCAACGAACGCGTTCCTCGCGATGTACAACCTCCACAGCTGCGCCGTTGGAGATTCTGCGGCGGCGTGAAGGTCACCGACAAGCAGGTCTAGCCACTGTTCTGTTCCATGAACGTAGTACGCGGCACTCTCCGTTGCTTTTGATCAATTGGCCACAAATAATATGCTTGTTAGAATCTACAAAATGTAAGCAGTGTGATTGTGTGAGTTGGCCATAAACTAGTTAGTGAATTGCATATTACTTCTACGGCATGACTCTAAGAAAACCATAATTAGATTCAGAACAGAGATTTTTAAGTTTTCATACAGACATATATGAGGAGGTTCAGAAGATTTTTTTTTTTTTGCCATGGAGACAAACTTGCGTGAACTTAATTAATTAAGCACCCTGGTATTTTTCTACATCTCGACAAAGGAAGCACACAGACTGTTCTGAGAGAGAGACAGAAAGAGTTTCAAAAAACTTTGCCCCTAGCAAAATTGCAAGGACCCTCCGCAAGAACGAAACACACAGCAGCAAGTCAGTACAAGTATCTCACGCAGTCAGTGCTTCCAATATGTGCATTGATTCTGAAGTGGGAGTGGGAGGTACAAAACTGAACAATTAATCACAACAAGATCCGGATTCAGGTGCATGGATGTCTAGTGCACCTGCAAGCTGAATTCATAGTCATGGTCGACTGGCAAGGCACCATTGCTTGGATAATTAGCAGTTAGTAATGCACCACTGTCCAAATCGAATAGCAATTCTGAATTGGATGGGGCAACAAAGGGCGCGTTTGGTAGGGTGGCCCGGCCGCCAACCAGGCCCAACCCGTGCACCTTGGCGTGTTTGGTAGCCTGAATAGAGGTTTGGGCCAGGCCGCGCGACTGCATTTGCCCCGATTTCGCTGCACCCGCAGAAACGAAATTTCGAGTCGTTTTTCCCGGGCCAGGCTCGCGTAAGCCATTTCGCCAGACCGTGCGAGTTATCTGTGGCCCACAATCTCTCCAGCCCACCAAACTAAATCTCTCCCCGCCCAGCCTCTTGAAGCTCAGACAACCAAACTAACCCATCTGGACCTGCGCGGCCTGGCTCTGCTGGGCTGGTGTACCTACGGGTGCACTATCTCTCCTGGGAAGGTCTACCAAACACGTCCCAAATTCTGTCACTGGGTGCTCTGAGAAGTGGACCTGCATGATGGAATGATGGAAGCATGAAGCTAGTCTTCTGAATTCTCCACGTCTGGAGAAGTGGAGAGTATTATTGTTTCTGTGTAAGCATATATAACGATGTGAAAAGTATCCATTCGATCAGAAGCATCGATACTGAATGGTCCATGAGAGCCGATATATATCTTCAGAAAAGCAGCAAGGGCGATGGCAACTCATGTTTTTAATGCATCAGCGTATGTGTCATCTGCCCAGTATAAAATATCACAAGCGATCTATCACCAGAAATATTACTCAGATTCTGTATGAGATTTGTAAACTCTAATACATCAGGATCAAGTGGCCACAAAATTTACAAAAGATCCTACCAATTTCTCATGTCTCCCACAGTCCCAGTTTCATCATCTGAGATCATGATCACACGGTTGTTTAGCTACTTCATTTTTTCACCATAATTTCGCTGACTAGTCCATCTCTCCAGTCACAATCTTTGTAACTAGTAATATCGACACTGTTGATCACTTGGTACCAGAAAATAGAACAGGAAATCAAAACTGCCCCTACTGAACAAACTGAACCCCGGACAGCAAACGAACATGCTTCAGCACCCCCTCAAAGGCCGAATCCATATTCCATAGAACCGAGCTACTGCTACCAGCATGAAAACAACACGACGAGAAGTGCCTCACGGCTGTCGAGATTGCTCAGCCCTGCTCGAGATCGAGCGCGGAGGTGACGCCACATTCCCGCCCTGTTCGATGCATCTGAACTGAATTCATATGACAGCTCTGCTTCTTCATTTCCCCTCATTTGTGATGGTGCTTACGAGTTGCTGCATGCAGACGCCATGAATGAATGCGGCCGAGCTCCGGAGCCGCATGATCACCCGGAGCCGCGTGCGTGGCCTGGCCTGCCTCGTTGCTGCCTTCTCGCTCTTCCTCGCCTGTCCGCCGCTGCGGGGCAGCGTCATCAGCAGTAGGCGGAGGAGCGCTTGAAGCTGACGGCGCCGGTGGCGGAGGCGTTGGTGCACGACGACAGCCTGGCGGCGCGCGCGGTGGCGCGCCGGGCGTCGTGCAACCTCCTCGTGTGCGGGCTCGGCCACGACAGCGTCCTGTGGGAGACGCCTCCACCACTGCGCGCGACCGAACCGTGTTCCTCGAGAAGGACGCGTCCGTCGAATCCAAGCACCCAACACTCCACGTCGCCTACGACACCGTGCTCGCCGACGCCGACGCGCCGCTCGCGCTCTGCGACGACCCGGCCTGCGTTCTTGTGCAGGGAATTGGTCGCCTGGATGGGTATTTCTGCTTCCGGAGCGCGGGATGCCGGCGACCGACGCGCCGCGCGGAGGAGCCGATCCGGATCAGAGCCAGGGCTCGATTTATAAATATTTCTATCCGGGAAGGGGGTGATATGTAAATATTAGGATCGTGACTATTAATCGCGATCCAAATTAGGGGTCTATATGTAAATGTTTGGATCGCGACTATTAATAGCGATCCAAACTGGGGGGTTGTCTGTAAATAGTTGGACCGCGATCCAAACAAGGGTGGGATAGGGGGCCTTCTGCAAATGTCCCAGGCCATTCGCCCCCCACGGCAGGCGGTGAGGTCGCGCCGCCGCCGCCGGTGACCTCCGCCCTCGCCTCCGTCCGCTCCCACTCCCCTCTCTGGAGGAGTCTTACTGCGTTTCACAATCTCCTACCAAGAGCCTCTGCGGCCGCGCGCGACGACAAGTCCACGAGCTCGGCTCCATGTGCGGTCGGCTCCGCTCGTCGGGCCGGCCGCCGATTCCACCTCCATGTCGTTCGTAACATACGCGAATTCTGTAGAATTCATGAAGGTGATCTCTAGTTCTCTACTGGTCTCTTCTCGTCTTTATTTTGTTCCTTTATCGGCTTTGTTTCATTGTTTGTGCGCTGGATAGTCGCCGGCGGGTAGCGCCGTGCCTGCCGCCGGAAGATGCGCACCAGGTGCCAGGTGGGTTGACGATGAAGATGTCTTCCATACATTCCCGCTCTGTTCGTGGCATCTGATGATCTGAATTCATATTATAGCTCTGCTTCTTCATTTCCCCCCAATTGTTAGTATCAACTGAGGTGCTTATTTGCTGCAGAACTTCCCTGTTTAGGCGATCCAGGTAGTATGCCTTTGTAACAATGTACCGTGCCTTTGAAAAACAAATGAGCGCCATCTTCATCCAGCTGTTCTGATGTCTGCAAGACAGGTGATGCAAACAATTCTTGATCTGAAAGAAGAGGAGAAAATAAAGGTTATCTCTCTGTTATGGAGCTGCTGGTCTGAGAGAAATCAGATAAGAGAAGGTGAAGGAAGAAGAGATGAAATTGCTACGGCGCAAGGGGTGTTGGTGTACAGCGCTTAAATTTTGAAGGAGTTTGCCGGACAAGCTACGTGAGGGCTCGGCAACAACCACGCTGGTCGAAACCATGTGAAGGCTATTTGAAAATTAATTGTGATGCAGCTTTTCATCCACTGTCATCTCCAGGAGGATGGGGTTTCATAATCAGAGATGAGGATGGGGATGTGGTCTCAGCTGGTCGTGGACGGGTCGATTACTTGCTGGATGCGTTCCAGGCTGAATTTTAGTGGCCTGCCTACATGCTCTGCAAACAGCGGCTGATCTGGGCATTGGGAAAGCTATCTTGGAGACTGATCCATCGTTAGTTCAACCGGCGGCAAATGAGTACGATCTGTCTGCTCTTGGAGGATTAGTATTAGAGATGAAGGCGATGGCAGCTGCAAATTTCTTAGACTTTTCAATTGTTTATCGTTCTAGAGAATGTAATAGAGTTGCACATGCTTTGGCAGCGTTGGGGTGCCAATGTTCAGTCGGAGATGATTCACTTGTGGACGTTCTCCCAAATTGTATCAGGTTCTTGATTGCCGACGATTTGTTGGCTCATGATTAATGGAACATGATGTTTCCAGGTTAGAAAAGAAGTACAATGCCATTTTTTTTTGCCAATGTATCAAATAGATGGTGTCAATTTACTTAATCAGGAATGCTTGTTCTCCTAAGAAATCACAAAAGGTCACTGAACTGTCTTTGTTATAGTGAGATCAGGTTACATAGGAATGCCTTGATGAACACACATAGAGAGGTAGTTTCTACTTTCTGTTGCTCCCCGCAATGCTTTTATCACTTGATAAATTCTTGCTCTGTTTTTAAATTGATAAGGCTAGCTAGTGCAAAATTGGGATGGAGCCAGATGTTCACTTGTTCTCTTACTTTTCCAAACGCGAACACAGCAAATGATTCCAATTTGAGCACTAATCAAGCCATGGCGTGGGGGCAGGACTGAACCACAAGCAGACACTTCATGATGGTCGCCGTCGCTGTTGCGAGCGCCGGCGCCGCCGTAGCCATTTTCTGAACTGCCGCGAACCGGACAATACGAGCTGAATCGTGGGAATACAGACATGGCTGCGGCAGCAGACGAGCGGGGAGGGGTCGGTGCTCTCTCTTGTGCAAGGGATTGGTCGCCGGGATGGGGATCTGTGCTCCCAACAGTCGCCGGCGGCGGGTGGCGGGATGCCGGCGACCGACGGGGCGACGGAGGAGCTGATCAGGATCAGGGGCCAGGGCTCGATTTGTAAATATTTGTACCCGAAAAGGGGTTCATATGTAAATGTTTGGATCGCGACTATTAATCGCTATCCAAATCAGGGGGCGATTTGCAAATATTTAGATCGCGACTATTAATCGCGATCCAATACAGGGGAATATTTGTAAATATTTGGATCGCGATAGGGGGCTTCTGCAAATGCGCACCATTGACCGGTGAGGCTGCGCCGCCGCCGCCGCCGGTGACCGCCGCCTTGGCCTTCGTCCGCTCCCACTCCCATCCCTAGCGGCGCCTTCCTGCGCGTCCCAAGCTCCCCACAAGATCTCCTGCGGCCGCGCGTAACCTAAAATTTCCACGAGCGCGGCTCCATGCGCGGTTGACACCGCTCGTCGCCGGCCGGCAGGGGCCAGCCGCCGATTCCGCCTTAAGGTAGTTCTTCCACACGCAAATTCTCTAGAATTCATGAGGGAGATCTCTGCTGGTCTCCTCTCGTCTCTCGTTTGTTCGTTTCTCGCCTTTTTTCGTGTGCTGGTCCTGCTGGATCATCGCCGACGGGTGGGGCCGGACCTGCCGCCGGCAGCTGCGCACCAGGTGCCAGCCAGGTGTGGTGAAGGTGATGATGGCTTCCCTAATCGTGTTCAATTGATCCTTGCATTCCCACCCTGTTCGAAGCATCTGAATTCATGTTACGGCTCTGATTCTTCATTTCCCCTCATTTGTGCTAGTGCTTACCAGTTGCTGCAGAAGCTCCCTGTTTATGCGACATTATACTATAGCGTCATCACTGAACTGTCTTTGTCTATGTTGCTCCCCGCAATGTTTTTTTGCACTTGATAAATTCATGCTCCTCTGTTTTTAATTGATGACGCTAGCTAGTGCAAATTTGGGATGGAAGGACTAAGTTGATATTCTATAGAGTATTTTACTTCACGCGAGGTTCTAATTTCTTCCAAATTAGCATACAGCCAAATGCATTATGGCTAGTGGGGCGGCAAAAGAGTCCAAATCAAGCCAAACTCGTACCCGGAGTAGTTGTAAGGAAAATAGAAGTGGCACTGCAGTGAGCAAAACAGAAGCTTTGCCAAACTTGCACGACTCCGCCGAGGCGATGGACGGCGGCTGTGGCGGCAGCAAGAGGTGGCGCTTCGCGTTGCCGAACCCGGCATTAACGGCCGCCGCTGAGAAGAGCATCCAGCGATACCTGCTCGACCTGCACGGCTGCCTTGACGAGCGCGGCCCGCGGCCGGTGATCCCGCTGAGCCACGGGGACCCCTCCTCCGCGCCCTCCTTCCGCGTCGCTCCCGAGGTGGTGGAGGCCGTCACCTCCGCGCTCCGCTCCGGCGAGTTCAACGGGTACCCTTCCCACGCCACCGGCCTCGCAGCTCGCCGGTCAGTACCCTCGTTTCTTTACCTCTTCCTCTGCTTCCTGGACATTGAACTTCTGCTTGCCCCGTGGATGATCCATGAGCGAGAATAACTTATCTTAAGTCGATTTGCGTTGATGGATAGTAAGCGATTGCGGTGCAGTTTGTCATGGTTCCAGAATTGCAACTTCAACCGCTTGCTTTTACTGGAATACAAATGTACGTTCTGAACCCAATCTGAGGTACTCTAAATTTGATTCGCCTTTTCTAACAGAAAAAACTGCAGGAAAGTTCCCCAGAGTGCAATCCAATTTTTTTCTGTTATATAGAATTATTGTCTTTCCCTCTGTTTGCATCATGCGGGAGAATTGCCAAAACACCTTCAATAAGCGGCGCCATCTCCAGAACACAATCTTTGAGTGAATCCCACCTTCCCAAATACCAAAAGCTCAAAATCTCAACTTTCTCTTCTCGTTTTGCCCTTGTGTCATGACACAACAATTGCCTGAATTTTTATCCACTGTAATACCCTTTTAAGAAAATGTTTCATGTAATGAATATGGACTGTTTCAGTTTTTTTGAAACACTTTATACTTTCTGTTCAAATCCAGAGCGATTGCTGACGGCCCGGGGGGGCCCAGCCGCCGATTCCGCCTTAAGGTAGTTCTTCCACACGCAAATTCTCTAGAATTCATGAGGGAGATCTCTGCTGGTCTCCTCTCGTCTCTCGTTTGTTCGTTTCTCGCCTTTTTTCGTGTGCTGGTCCTGCTGGATCATCGCCGACGGGTGGGGCCGGACCTGCCGCCGGCAGCTGCGCACCAGGTGCCAGCCAGGTGTGGTGAAGGTGATGATGGCTTCCCTAATCGTGTTCAATTGATCCTTGCATTCCCACCCTGTTCGAAGCATCTGAATTCATGTTACGGCTCTGATTCTTCATTTCCCCTCATTTGTGCTAGTGCTTACCAGTTGCTGCAGAAGCTCCCTGTTTATGCGACATTATACTATAGCGTCATCACTGAACTGTCTTTGTCTATGTTGCTCCCCGCAATGTTTTTTTGCACTTGATAAATTCATGCTCCTCTGTTTTTAATTGATGACGCTAGCTAGTGCAAATTTGGGATGGAAGGACTAAGTTGATATTCTATAGAGTATTTTACTTCACGCGAGGTTCTAATTTCTTCCAAATTAGCATACAGCCAAATGCATTATGGCTAGTGGGGCGGCAAAAGAGTCCAAATCAAGCCAAACTCGTACCCGGAGTAGTTGTAAGGAAAATAGAAGTGGCACTGCAGTGAGCAAAACAGAAGCTTTGCCAAACTTGCACGACTCCGCCGAGGCGATGGACGGCGGCTGTGGCGGCAGCAAGAGGTGGCGCTTCGCGTTGCCGAACCCGGCATTAACGGCCGCCGCTGAGAAGAGCATCCAGCGATACCTGCTCGACCTGCACGGCTGCCTTGACGAGCGCGGCCCGCGGCCGGTGATCCCGCTGAGCCACGGGGACCCCTCCTCCGCGCCCTCCTTCCGCGTCGCTCCCGAGGTGGTGGAGGCCGTCACCTCCGCGCTCCGCTCCGGCGAGTTCAACGGGTACCCTTCCCACGCCACCGGCCTCGCAGCTCGCCGGTCAGTACCCTCGTTTCTTTACCTCTTCCTCTGCTTCCTGGACATTGAACTTCTGCTTGCCCCGTGGATGATCCATGAGCGAGAATAACTTATCTTAAGTCGATTTGCGTTGATGGATAGTAAGCGATTGCGGTGCAGTTTGTCATGGTTCCAGAATTGCAACTTCAACCGCTTGCTTTTACTGGAATACAAATGTACGTTCTGAACCCAATCTGAGGTACTCTAAATTTGATTCGCCTTTTCTAACAGAAAAAACTGCAGGAAAGTTCCCCAGAGTGCAATCCAATTTTTTTCTGTTATATAGAATTATTGTCTTTCCCTCTGTTTGCATCATGCGGGAGAATTGCCAAAACACCTTCAATAAGCGGCGCCATCTCCAGAACACAATCTTTGAGTGAATCCCACCTTCCCAAATACCAAAAGCTCAAAATCTCAACTTTCTCTTCTCGTTTTGCCCTTGTGTCATGACACAACAATTGCCTGAATTTTTATCCACTGTAATACCCTTTTAAGAAAATGTTTCATGTAATGAATATGGACTGTTTCAGTTTTTTTGAAACACTTTATACTTTCTGTTCAAATCCAGAGCGATTGCTGAGTACCTATCCCTTGACCTCCCTTACAATCTCTCACCTGATGACATTCTCCTCACTTCTGGATGTACCCAAGCAATTGAGATTGTGATGTCGGTTCTTGGCCAACAAGGTCTCACTATATTTCTCCCAAAGCCTGCTTACCCAAAACATGAAGCACATGCAGTTTTTCATAATATGGAAGTACGACACTATGACCTTGTACCGGAGAGGAGCTGGGAGGTCGATCTGGAAGCTGTTGAAGCTCTTGCAGATGAGAATACTGTTGCAATAGTGATTACTAACCCCAACAACCCTTGTGGTAGTGTGTATACTTACGAGCATTTGGCCAAGGTTAGTCATCTTCCTGTACAATTCTACAGTGATGATTAAACTTTCTTTTCCTTATATGCTTATATTGTAAACATAGATTGCAGATACAGCAAACAAGCTTGGTATCTTAGTCATTTCTGATGAAGTATATGGTCACCTTGTATATGGTAACACGCCCTTTGTGCCAATGGGTGTCTTTGGAGAGGTTGTTCCAGTACTCACTATTGGAGCTATATCAAAGAGATGGGCTGTCCCTGGCTGGAGACTTGGTTGGATTGCAACTTGTGACCCTGAAGGCATTCTGAAAGAAACCAAGGTGATTCTTAGTAATACTTTAGCACATTCTTTCGTTCTTTTCATGCCACTAGGCCTTGAACTTGCCTATAGGGCAGTGTAAAGCTCCCAATTGACGAGTGGCTGACCTCAGACCCAAGTTTCGAATTAAAAAAAAAAAATAGCAGGCACTGGGAG
>LAPY01000427.1:163696-189753 GCA_000970635.1 Eragrostis tef | reverse complement strand
TGTTGGAGTGTGTTTGGCCCATACAGAGGCCCATGTGTGTTGGATATATATACCCACCCATCTAGGGTTGGAGGAATCAATTCGGCTAGTTCAATCCCGACTCTAACACTCACTATTGGAGCTATATCAAAGAGATGGGCTGTCCCTGGCTGGAGGCTTGGTTGGATTGCAACTTGTGACCCTAAAGGCATTCTGAAAGAAACCAAGGTGATTCTTATTAATACTTTAGCACATTTTTTTTCTCTTTTCATGCCACTAGCCTTTGAACTTGCCTGTAGCGCAGTGTAAAGCCCCCAATTGACGAGTGGCTTACCTCAGACCAAGCTTCGCAATAAAAAAATAAAATCCCCCTAGCAGGCACTGGGAGAAGTTTGCTCCCAACATGAGTTTGAGTGCGATGTTTAGGGGGGATTTTCTCAACTTAATTAAAATACCATGAGCCATCTTAACCGCTGGTCTAGGTCTTTTCTTTTCTTTTTTCTTTTAATGCTATTAGCCTGAGGTTGTATAATACCATTTTGCCAGTTCAGATTGTTTGTGCTTTAGTTAAATCATACTTTTCATCCAGAATCTGGGACTATTACATGTGAATGATTTCTTAGTCTGTTTGGCTTGCTTTTTCGATCAGAAGTTCATCTTGTCTTGGAATTAGTTGTCTCCAGGAACAAGATCGTTAATTAGTAGTAAGATATTAGCAAGGATTGAAGATATAGCTATAGCAATTATATACCAGGTGTGAGTCCGATTCCATAAATATTATGACAAATTGTTCTGTCCAGATTATTTTACATGTTGACATAACAAAACATCACAAAGAAAAACAAAAGTTAAAGGCATGAAAGTGCAACAAGTCAGTTAGATGAATGTATCGAACATGGTGCTGGTTGGTAAATGTAAATGTTTGGCATTTGTATGTCTTTAATTTTTTTGTGGTGGATAATTATTGGATGCTAATTGCTAGCAGAATAATTGTTATGTGAGGACGAAAAGCTATTTTGGAGTATAGTTCACTCGTATTTGTACATGACATTTTCTTGTTGCTTGTTGAATTAGCTCTTTATGTGCTATTGTTGATTTTATATGATTCCAGTAGTTCTTTTTTTTTTTACCAGTTTGTACTTCTAAACTGCAATGCTAGGTTTCTCATTCGCTCAGAAGCTTCGGAATGTTAACAACAGATCCTGCAACATTTGTTGAGGTTAGTATATGTATTGATGTTGACCATCTCTATACAATATTTTGCTAGATAATTAGTTGATCTTTGGCTGGGCATAGTGTTGTTGACTGTTACTTATGCGCAGCAAAAGTATTATTTGGAAATGCAATGTGGTATATTTGGCAAACTTTTTAGAGTTAATTTCACAAACCCACCAATTCTTTGGTCCTTCTACTCACAAACCCACCATGTCTAGAGCCTATTTCACAAACCCACCATAAGATTGGGGTGTAGTTCACAAAGCCACCACTTTTTTTGACTTATACCGTATCTCATCATCCTAGTCCCACATGTCAGCCGTACAAATCAGACATCGCATGGCTGTACGGTATATGATGTTGGGTATGTGGAGCTTACATGTGGGACCGGAAGAGCATAATATGGTATAAGTATGAAAATGGTGGCTTTGTGAAACTACACCCCAAATTTATGGTGGGTATGTGAAACAAGTTCTAGACTTGGTAGGTTTGTGATTATAAAGCCAAAATTATGGTGGGTTTGTGAAATTAACTCAACCTTTTATTTTGAAACAATGGTAACATACTTATGAGGGTTGTCTTCACAAATTCTTGTTTTGGTGGGGCTTTGCTACTTTGTCACGCTTTTGCGCACTTGAAATGAAGCACATTTGACAGTTTTAGGCCATCTTTTGGTTCATGAATGTATTATACCTACCCTAGGGGTATACCAATGCATGTCCTACATGGTAAACACCTGCAAGAAGTGTCCCTACAAGAACATGACAAAGACTCTTGAGTGCCGAACAGTTCCAACTCGAGTGAAGATCTCTTCAAACAACTGGGAAGACTAGAAACTCTACTCCTAGACGGACTGGATGAGGATTTGTCGACCCCTGTATACAGGCGGGATGAGGGTCCCAAAAGGCCAAGAAAAAAAGAGAGAAAGCATGTCATACTGCAATCTGTGCAAACATCTAACCAAACCCTAGCCGATGAGTTCACAGCATCGTAGTCCTGTTGCATCCTCTATACTAGGGCTAGATCCACTCAATATGCAAGCAATTCAACCCAACACTGGAAATAGGGTATTACTCTCTACTGGAGGAGCCTGAACCTGTCTAGACCTTGTGTGTGCCCATCTTTCTTGAGTTGCTCACCTTGGGACAAATTGAGACCTCCCAGCGCCGAACTCTTAGTACCCCTATTGCTAAGCCGATCTTTGATCAACTACATTGAATACAGTTGTAGCTTTTTACAAGTAGAAATGAGTGCCTTGTCACACTTTGCCCCCCAATGGAAAAGAAAACGAGAAACAAAATTCCACACATCTCTATCAATGTTCCTCAATGAACTAAACTTTGTCTTAGTTACTGAGGTAGCATTGTTTATGAGTGGTGTTAGTATGCATCTGGATCCACTAGTTGTCCTGGTCAGTTCCAATTTTGGTGATTTTATTCAATGAAAAAGATATCAGATTCATGCGAGGACACTAAGAAAAAGAAAATTGGATCAATGCAAACATATTTTGCCATATTTTCTACATCTTCCATCAACTTATTTTGGAACTTCCTGAGTAATCAAATTTTCGGGCATACATACATAAGGTGATGGGGAGTAAGGAATCAGCCTCAATATTCTTTATTTTCTTTTTTAAGTTTTCAGCAGTCACTGGCAACGAATATTATCATCATGTGTATTGAATATACCCCATCCTCTAATTTGTCTGATCCATTAATCAGGGAGCCATTCCTCATATTATGAAGAACACAAATGATGAATTCTTTAGCAAGATTGTGAATTTGTTAAAGGAGACTGCAGAAATATGTTACGATGAAATAAAAGAAATGAAGTGTATTATATGTCCCAACAAGCCAGAGGGGTCATTTTTTCTAATGGTAAGACAGCTACAAAACGTAGTTTACTTTGTTTGATTCAAAGCAGCTTGGCTGACACATAATGCTTTGCAGGTGAAACTTGAGGTTTCACAATTGACAGACATCAGTGATGACATAGATTTCTGCAGAAAGTTGGCAAAGGAGGAATCAGTCATGCTATTGCCTGGTACGTGTGGTATAGCAGAACAACATAATAGTTTGTTTTTTCACAATCATCAAACAAATACTTGCATATACCTTCAACATATGGTGGGTGCACAGCGTCGTATATAGGAAAAGGACAACCAGCACTTGATTGCCCGTGCACGTTTGATTTGTAGTTGTCATTTGTCCCAACTGGTGTATTATAGAGCACTGCTGGCAGAAAATGTCTGCCAGATGGCTATCTTATTTTCTTTAAGATGTTCTGAAAGGACGTACTCCTTCATTTGGCCTTTGCTTTTCCATCACATAATAATATTGCTACCAAATATGATATTTATGACAGCTAACCTAGTTCAAATTAAAAGTCATATACCTGTGCCACATATAGTTAAATTTGTTTGCTGCTTTTTCAGGGGCAGCTTTAGGTATGGAGAACTGGTTACGCATCACCTTTGCTACGGAACCTCCGAAACTGAAGCAGGGACTCGAAAGAGTGAAGCACTTTTGCCAGCGGCATCAGTCACAGAATAACTGATCTTTATAAGTCTCTCTTCATGGTTGCAGTAGAGTTCTCACTGGGGCTTTCATGTTTAGGAGGTCCAATAAGTTCCATTATCACGTACATGGAACAATGAACAATAAACAGTGCTTTGCCACTCCATTCTTGTAACACCCCAGCCCATTGTAGCCCGTTGCACCACAGTTTCGGTTCAAGTGTTCAGAAGTGTGATTGTGAAAATGGTCTCACATGGATTGTTCAGGTGAGTGAGAGTCAGCATATAATCTTTGTTTGTTTCAAGCATAGTACTTTCAAGTTACTCGAAGAGAGGACAAAAGCATACGAGAGGTGATGTGTGCATGCACATGCCCACCCCACGTGGTCCTGGTGTTACAATTCTTCACTCCTGTCATCCCGTCACTTGTTCCAGCAGGGATCCTATAATTTATAATCAACTTGTTTCTTGCTATATGAGAATAGTCCTCTGTCAGTTGTTGCATTGGAAAATTATCCTATGTAGCCATGCTTTCTTCTGTAAAATTTTTGCTGAACATGTGGTGTAGCCTTGATGTGCTCATAAATATAAAATTATGGGATCAATCAGCCATGTCAACTTGTAATCACAAAAAAAAATCAGCCATGTCAACTTTGATACGACTAAGATGTGGCCAGGAATACAACATAAGACTTGCTACGACAAGCATGCATCAATCAATGGCGTCAAGCTCAGTATTATCCGTCCTGAAATCCCGTCTGTGTGGGGACAGTTTCTCAAATGTCAGCGCCGCCGCTCCAGTCTATACGCATGCCCTGGTCAAAACTAAGCCTGAAAACAACAGTTGACACTTCCACGCGTTGCGGCCGGAATTACTCCAAACTCTCGATGAATACGATATATATATATAATTAAATTGTTTGACTAAATCAAAGGAGTACCTATACAAAAAGTTTCAAGTTCCACGGAGGTTTAATATATAGCTACGGGCCATGGCATTGCTCTCCATTACTCGGAGTATATATGTACTCAGCACTTGACAGGGTGCTACCAACGTTCTTAGCTTTCATCTCTTCGAATTCACGTCGCTACTCTCTTCTTCAGCGAGAGTCCTCACTGAGAATCAAAAATTCTGATAAAAATTAAGAAAGAGACGTCCATACAATCTTGTACGTCAGGTGTGTCGATCGTGCATATCACCTTATAGTCCCTAGTTAGCTCGTTCCTGTACATGCATATCTATTGCATCATTGCGACTTTCTTCTATCAATTTTCACTCCTTTTGCCATTAACAGATGAGATTTTCAGGAGATCGTTTCAAGGACACTATGAAGCCTTCAGACAACAGGCCGTTGGCATCGGACATACCCATCACTTCCCTTGGACTAACATCGGCAGCATCAGCCTTTCCACCAGCAGGTACGTGAATTTTACATGCCCAATCTAGTCGATCAGTGTTGTTTCTGTAGCAATGATGTTGATGTTCCATTGACTAGTATTTTAGCGGAAACAGAAAATATGGCAGGATTGCATACCTCTCATTTCAGAATTTGCAAAATATCTGTTATTAGTCGGAGCCCATCAAGGCCATCAGTGAGGACATACCCATCACAAGTAAAAAAACGTTGGGTTCATCCCAAAAGAGATATACTGTCTCATGCCCACCATGCATAATTCGGTTACATCACTAATTCATTGGCCCATCTTGATTCAGACCGCTCACATCATGGTTATATTCACATGTTTTATATTCATGCAATCGACAGCTGATCAATAAAAAAATACTCACCATAATCTGTCTATCTGTTTTCCAGTATCGGATTACTATCAACTTGATAAACTGCTAACGACAAAGGAGAAAAATTTACAGATTATGGTACGACAGTTTATGGAGAATGAAGTTGCTCCAATAATACCCAAGGTCTGCTTGCACATAGTTCACATGTTAATATTTTATTTATATTGATATGTTATATACTGGCGCACGCTGATGCTTAATTTATTCCATACGTACTAATGGTTGATGATTTCCTTGACAGTATTGGGAGACAGCAGAATTTCCATTTCACCTTATTCCCAAGATGGGATCTCTTGGGTTTCTTGGAGGCATCATCCAGGTATGTATATAATTTTATCCATCTTCATTCCATATCTGAAATAAATGAATCCTAGAAAGGGGAATATATGGCAGCAGGGCACTTAAAGATCCATTTTCTGAAAATTAACACATTCAATTCTACTAGATCACTTAAATGCACAAAAAAGAATGGTGTGTGTCCCCCTATCCACGTAAGCATCCTGAACCTTACTGACAACCCGATTTGTAGTTGATAATAGACATGAATACTGTATATGGTAGCCGCTTAATCAGGTTAGAGAACTTATTTAAGCCTTAGTTTTCATTTCCGTTTTTTGTTTTCAGGGTTATGAATGTCCTGGGCTATCTGCTATTGCTTACGCTATGTGCATATCGGAGGTTGCTCGTGTGGATGCAAGCATGGCCTCATTCTGCCTGGTTCAGTCATGTCTCGCCTTGCTTAGTATCGGTATGTATTATTTACTACTGGCTCGTTTGTTTAGCTATAACTGAATGGTATGAGCTAGTAAGAGTTTATGGTTGAGGACTATAAATTTGATGTGAATTTATCGGTAAAGAGAATTCGATATCCCAAGTCTCACTTTCAGAAAAAATAACAATAATGAGGTCTGATAACAGCATTCTAATATAGTTTAATCTGTAAAACCAAGCTGCTGAAATGCAATTAAATCTTGACAATAGCTAACAATCAGCTAAAACTGATCAAGCAGCACAGTTGGGATCAGAAGCGCAGAAGGATAAATACTTGCCACCACTGAGCAAATTGCACAAAGTTTGCGCCTACGTAAGTGAAAAACATAAATGTCATTGCATTTTGGTCAGTTGGAAGCATAACCGGCTATCTAGTTTTAGCTGACCTTATAATTTGCAGGCCTTGACAGAGCCGGACAATGGAAGCGACGCTAGTTCCCTGAATACCGTAGCCAAAAAGGTAGTTATTTGACCCGACCACATTATTGTGAAAAGCATCTTGCATAGGTTTATATATATTCAAATGCACGTGCTTTTTAACTTCGCATCTATCAAAGCTTTTGGTTGTTAATTGAGCAGTGCCCAAATGCAAGTTGTTTAATCATATACGCAGGAGACTGTCTCAATTTGCTTGCTTGCTTTTTTTTTTCTTGAGGCGCATAGCAGGGGAGTCCCCCTACTAATTTTTTCATTTTTTTTACTTGCTTATACATGGATTTTACGATGTGATGCGGACTCTTCTTTGATAGGTTCCTGGTGGCTGGGTCCTTAACGGTTGGAAACGCTGGCCTGGTAACAGCAGTTTTGCCGACGTATTGGTTGTTCTTGCTCGGAACGCCAGCACCAAACAGATCAATGGGTAAGGGCTACAAATGAATCATATTTTTTTTACATAAAAACTATGTATGTCCCCTTGCAAAAAAAATATGTATGTCAAAAAAATTGCTGAATAATTTTAGGTTCATTGTGAATGGAGGATGCCCTGGGCTGAAGATAAAAAAGATCGAGAAAAAGATGTCAATGCGGATCGTCCAGAACTGTGACATCCAGCTGGAGGACGTCTTTGTCCCCGATGATGACCGGCTACCAGGCTGCAACTCCTTTCAGGATCTCGTTGATGTAATGAATAATATTTCTTCACACATAATTCACTTGCATTGCCTGCAGTGCATGTGTTCATCAGCTTGTTATATAAACCATAGCTGGTCTCTGAAATGAAACGACCACGGTATATA
Source organism: Eragrostis tef (assembly GCA_000970635.1). NCBI lineage: Eukaryota > Viridiplantae > Streptophyta > Magnoliopsida > Poales > Poaceae > Eragrostis > Eragrostis tef. The sequence goes on along the minus strand of LAPY01000427.1, from coordinate 182,240 downwards.
CTCTTGTGTTCAGGTGCTTTCTTTCAGTCGTGTCATGGCTGCCTGGGTCAGCATAGGCATCGCAACAGGGGTATACGACGCATGCCAAAGGTTATCTGCATTGCTTATTAGCGGTTTGCACTGAAAATTAATGTTTCCATAAGCTCATTCTTGCGGAACTGTATTTTATCAGATACTTGGGAGAGAGGAAGCAGTTCGGTGTGCCTTTAGCTGCCTTCCAGCTGAACCAAGAGAAGCTGGTCAGGATGCTGGGCAACATCCAGGCCATGTCGCTCCTTGGCCTTCACCTCTGTAAACTGCACGATTCTGGCAAGATGACCACAGGCCAGGCCAGCATGGGCAAGGTATGTTCGTGTTTCAGTGCTACACCTACGTTCTTAATCTATTGTTGTGAACCAGAAATTGATATCCACAAGAGACTTTACAATCGCTACTCAATTGATTTGGTAGGCATGGATCACGAAGCAGGCAAGGGAGACGGTGGCACTGGGCAGGGAGCTCCTGGGTGGCAACGGGATTGTCACCGATTTCCATGTTGGCAAGGTAGGTCGTTCAATGAGAATGAACAATTTTAGGGTCTTTAGGAAATTCTGGTATGTTTACTTAATTGTGTCATTTGGCTCGCATATATGAATTTAGTGCTCGCATACATCATGCAGGCATTCTGCGACATGGAGACCGTATACACATATGAGGGCAGCTACGAAATCAACACTCTCATCACCGCAAGAGAGATCACTGGCATCTCCAGCATCAGGCCCGCAAGCAGGCTCTAGTGCTGCCAAGCTGCCGAGACAGCATGACAGCACGTAGTTCTGTTATATATGCAATGGCAAAGCAGAGCACTCCTTGTGTACGAAATAAATTAGCGTGATGATCCGTCATCTTCAACCTTAGGAGATCGTGCCTATTACTGTAGAAATAAGTGATATGATAATGTTATGAGCATGTTTGTGAAATGGGAAAATAAACCTAGCTTGTACTGAGCTGATGGAGAAGAAAAATAATGACACAAACTACGAAAAAAGTTGCATAAACACAAGGAAGAAATACCATTGTGTGTCATATGGACAAACGGTAGAATAGGACTAAGAAATATATTCATGCTGTAAATTAAAGCATGTAATTCTGTTATATCTGGGCCACAATTAGATGTAAAGCATAGAACTAATTTAGAACCCGACACCACCCTGGTTTGTACGGCCCAACACGTATACAATGTGGTAAAATGCGGACGAAAATGCAGGCCGGCGTAATAGTGGTCCTTATTAGAAGGCGTCTATAATTCTCAAAAAAAAAGAAGGTGTCTATAGTTGTGCTAAAAAAAAGGACACCGGCTATAGTTGCGGCCAATCGAAAAGAAAACTCTTCTTCTTCTTTTTTGCGACTACATATTACAACCCAGACACTCATAAGGCACGCACATTTACCTCTATGAACGCATTTACGTAAACCCTACCTTTATGAGCATCTTTGAAGACTAAGCCGGTAAATCCTCAAAATTGACGAAGTCACCACTGACACCTCGCTGTCGACGGCTACGTCCTCGCTGTCGACGACTACGTCGCCCGATAAATCCTCGAGATTGACGAAGTCAACACTAACACCTCGCTGTCGACGGCTACGTCGTCTACTTCTGAAAGCACAAAATCGTTAAATCCTACAAAATTCGCTCTCACGGAGAGTCGAACCAGGATTTTTAATGTGCTAGTTGGATGGCTTAACCACTAGACCAAGACTCCTTTCGCAAAACTCATCTTCTTTTGACCAGCCATTCAAATAAACTTTATTTTCGATCGCACGAGATGAAGTCCTGGGGCACATGCAACATCGTTGTTTTTAATGCGACGACAACATCGTTGTTTTCAACTCTAGTCGGCAGCAGCGAGTGATAAACTTTGCTACTAGTTGAAATACGAAGATAATATTTGTTGGTAAAAAAATGAGAGTTCCTCGTGGATAATAGTATCTGCAGTATTGAATTAATACTAATTAACTAGCAGGCGCCATGCAGTATCCGAGGAACTTCGTGTTTTTCTGGAAAAGCGGAAGAGCGAGATGGCCATTGCCGATGAAGAAGATGCATAGTGTTAAGGGCATGTACAACGCCCATCTCCAGCCCGTCTCTATAATGGTCATTTTGCAGAAATCACCTCGCCTCGGCCAAGAGACGGGCACGCCGTCGCCTCGCGAGAGGACGACCTCGTCCCGTGCTCCGAGGTGGAGGAGACGGCCGTGGCACCCGTTGCAGGCCTCGTCTTCTCCCAGCGACGGCCTGCTCCGATCCCATGCACGGGCGAGCGCAGGAGTTCCCGCGTCGAATCCGCCTGCCGCTGCTCCGCTCCCTCCGGCCGCCCCTTCTTCATCCTCCACACAAAAGCGGGGCGCTACCTCGATCTCCCTCTCCAAGCAGCCCCTGCCCGAGGTGAGCCTAGGTGTAGCTTTCCTTCATCTTCCTCTCTCTCCCCATGGCCTTGGATTGGGAAACGGCGGCCGGATTGACCTTCCGGCCGAGCTCCAGGAGCTCTCGCTGCAAAACATGGTAGCTCACTCCCCTAGCCTGTCAAGAACAAGCAAAAGCAAGATTGGACTAACTGTTTGGTCTCGTTCCCTTGCCCCTCTTCTGTTTCTTCTATCCCCTTCCTCTTTCCTTCATGCGCGACAGCAATTTCAAGTACAGAAGCTGATTGAAGCTTGATTTGAGGTGAGGGAAACTCAAATTCAACTGCATGTGTCTCGATTCCGATTACAAAATCTACTTTTTGAGCATCCACCTATCATCGCCGGCATAACCATAAAAAAGATTAAATAACTATACTAAAAACTAAGAAAACTTTTGTGCATGAATCAAATGAAAAATCATTCTCAATGATTCCTCTTCTACTAACATGAGTTATACTAATAAGAGTAGACATGCTATATTTATGTTTGTTGTGGGGGAAAACACTCAATCTGAGTAGTGAGTAGCTCATGTCAAAGGTGCTTTGGTGAATCTGAGGTAGAGAAGGTTGAGCTCGTCCCTGCCGCTGATTTCCTCAACACCATTGGCCCTTGATTTGCAACATGAATCAGCATATATGGCGTTGAGCATTTTCTATAAAATAGCCACACAATAGTACACATAAATTTATTCATAGTTGATCTTAGCTACATGCACAACACTAATTATTTGTAGACAAAGTAGTCTTTGAGTTATATGACTTGTTTGTATGTATGTTTGTCTGTATAATTGTTTGTATGATTGTTTAGAGACGACATTCTGTCTGTTGAGTTGTACATGTCCTAGATTAGACTTGGTTGTATTTTTTCAGCCCAGTTTGTAATTTGGGCTTGTAATATTGTTTAATCTTAATGCAGAACCCTTGAAGAAAAAGGAAAACTAGCAGTCGCGATGTTCTTGAGCACCGGCAGCAACACCCACCCCGAAAAGGAGAAAAGAATTTCCGACCCGAGTCAGTGCCTCTCGTTTGGGAAATGTCTGGGAAGCGAGGAGCCAGCCTTTTCTGGACAAAAGCGCGTGCACGTTGCTGCCTTTCCACGTTTGCCCCCATGGCTGCCTGCCGGCGGCTTGGATTTGAGGGGGCGTTGGTAAGTGGTTTAAAATTTAGAGAGTTTTAAAAGAAAAATTTATCGTTTAAAAGTATTAAATAAAGTTTAATTATAAAATTAACTGTAGAACTCTCGGTCTAAAACCGCGAGACGAATTTAACTGATCGCAAACAGCGAAACCGGTTCGGCTCAGTTAGTAAAACTGCCCGGCTTTCCAATAAAACCGAGCTTTTTTGTGCTGTAGCAAAAACAAAAACAGACTGGTTTTACCGGTTTCGAGCAGGTTTTTCGTCAAAAACACTACCGTGGTGGGTTTTCGAACCCTACTGTGACTCATGTATGTTTTTCAGCATGATTGCTTTTTTAGCTAGTTACCTCTTTGGTAGGGCCTCAAAAAGGCCGGTGAAAAAGCCTTGCCAAAGCGACCTTCGATCGTGTGGTCAGAGAAAGACCTATATTGGCCTATACAGGGTGGTCACCAGCGAAATGCTTTACTGCAATTAGGAGAAAGATTATCAGTTTGCTCCATACAGACAAGACAAGATCTGACATGGTAAATCTTAGATTTCTCTTTCCAATCCTACAATCAAGTTGTAATGTTGATACTCATTTACTCAGGCCAATGAAGTTCAAGAACCAACAGTTTGGTCCAGATAGCATACTGCAGGACAAGATCAGAGATGCCTAATCTCGTGTTTCTCTTTCCAATCTTTACTGTCAGTTGTTATGTTAAATTTGAAGGGATGGACAAGCATAAATGAACTCTGTATAAGTGGTAGTAACTTCCACATCATATGCAGTATGTTAACGACAGAAGCAGCTGAAATATTTTGGAGACAAATATTAGCTATTGTTTTCGTGCCGAATGTAAATATTGAAAAAGTCATGCATAACCAAAGTTTTGTAAACTTGACTGCTCAAGTGCTCATATATAAAGCTAGCTCTCAGTCACAAGTATAGGATGCATTGCAGGATTTGAGGTAATAGATTTTTCTTCTCAACTTATCCGGTACTCCTACATAGTAGTATTCAGGCTCCATAATTTCCATCACAGCATGAGTGCTACACTGACTATTCGCATGGCTGTCTCGTTTTAACTGTCGTGGGTCACGCAAAGAGTGCAGCAGCCTTTGCAGAGGGGAGCGCCAACGTCAGTTCCTGAATCACGACCATGATTTATTAGGTATGACCGTATGGGACGGTTGCATGCATGCCCACCTACCCGTTGGACGCACCCAGGTCGTCCAACCTGATGCTTCCATCATTGGAATTTGCTGATTTTCCTTTCTCCTCGTTCATCTGGCCGATTCTAATTATATGTTGTTGATGGAGTTGTGGAAATCATCAAGAATCAGCCACAGCTAATATTAGGTTGAAAGAGTTCGGAAAATCGATGGATCTGCGTAAACTCTTACCCTTCTATCTTAAACGGTTTCTGCATTTTGCCAACAAAATCAACATTGGTAATGGTACGCACGGCCTTGGAAATCCCTTCAGTTCGTTTCTCTGCTGCCCACGGCCAAAGATCCATTAGGTACTGAGGATTCTACTTGATAGAAACATTCATTTTAAAACAGAAAATCAAATTTGTTTATGCATATTTTTAAAATGGTACATACTAAGTAAATGTCAAAACGTTCAATAAATAGACAACATAGCTAGTTACAGTATAGCTTGGTGTAGCATACTTGGAATTTTGTGGCCCATCTCCTTAATTGCGCTTAGTATTATGTCTTCTGAACATTTGGATACGTATCCATGTCATTCTGCTCACCTGCATAGTGGAGTACTAGTGTTTACTTTTATGCAGTGTTCTAAATAGCGAGCTAAAGCCTTTAGCGGTTGATGTTTATAAAGTCTAAGAAAGGCTATAGCGGGCTATAGCCACAGCTAAACCCATTTAACGGTTTCACAATATCATTAAAAAATAAATAAATAATTAGACATAAAACACGGACACCAAGAAATTTTCATAGGCTAAAATAGGACGATGGCTTCATGCCTTCATTATATCATCATTTAATGTTTTATACACCTTGATTTAGTTAGCTAAATCATCTTTTGAAATTCCTAATATTATGAAAAGCTTCGCTCCTTCATCACACCGCCGTTTAGTGAGCTAAATCAACTTAATTTAGAGGATTTAGCCAGCTATAGTGGTGGCTATAGCGAGCTATGAGGATTAGCGCTAAACGAAGCTTAACTTAGCCTCTCGTGTCTCCAAAGACTATTTAGAACATTGCTTTTATGTCACTGCTTCCCCCCCTTCGCTGTTCCAGCCTTTTGCTCCCTGCCGTTTACACACCATTAATGGCAGACGCTCCCACAGCATGCCCTGGCACCGCCACGACAAAATGCTCGTCCATATAAATCTGCACCCTGCATCGCCATCTTTCTGCGCTGCACCAGCTCGGTCGTTATATGTAACCTGACCAGCATAAGTCACCTGTTCATCTACTGCATTTCAGACTCACAAACAAATCTTGATCGCCATGGAGATGGAGGTGAGGAAGAACTCATATGGAGCAGAGTTCCTTCTATACCTGCTGGTATTAAGCTGTTAGCATTCTTATCATCTTCTTCTATCTAAATGGCTTTCGCTTGCGTGTGTTTGTTGCATTATTAGAAGATTATGGGGTGTCAGATCCCTGCATTTGGGATGTGGAACTACTGCCACGACCTGTCCATCACGCAGTACTTCGACTCGGCCATGCAGGCCAAGCTCATGAAGCGCTGGAACCGCCGCGACGGCGACGGCGACAAGAACGGCGTTGCCGGCAGTGAACAGCTCGCCTTGTTTCGGAGCTACTCTTTTCAACGCAAGCCAGCCCAGATTAAGGTACTCACTAAGATAAACTGACCTGGTGGTGTTGCATAATCTAATGATCTTTTAGATGGAGTTCACTAATTTGGCTTGACACTGGGCCAGGTGATAAGGAGGGAAGTAGACAAGAACTGCAGTGGTGACGACCTGCCGCAGGACGCCGGCGTGCAACAACCTGAAGTTGGAGCCTGTGCAGTGAAACGCAAGGTTGTCAGCAAACGCAAGGTTGTCAGCAAGGCTGTGGATGAGGACCTATACAAGGTGCCCCAACCGCTGCTATACCAGAAACCGAAAAAGGTATGAATACATTAGGACGCAAGCTGCGTCGCATACTCGCATAGCTTTTGTGTCCCGAGTTTCCTTTTTTTTTCGGCTTCTGGAGTTCTCAGCACCGCAAACTTCACCTGGTCTTACAGTAATTATTTGTCAATCTTTCTTTCAGATGAGGAAGGTTGTCTGGAGCATGTGGATTGGGTGCCTGGGTCTAGATTGCATCGCCTGAAACCGTGCAGCTATCTTATTTCTGTTCTGTCCCCAAAATAATATCATTGTTGATTCCGCACGGAGTGGATGTTTTATTTTTGTTTGTTTACATCTATTGACCTTTCAGTTCCCTGCTCTCCAATCGTTTTGCTTGCATGAAACAGTTATTATTTCTTAGTGATTTCGCACTCTTTTTTTTTCCGAGGAGACACATATGCTGGCATCCCCGCATTTTGCCGTCAGGGTGTATGATTCATGCAGTCTCATCCACTTCATTCCTTGTTGGAGCTAATATATATGACACGATTTCGCAGTCGATGACGTTATCCTGGAACTGACATACTACCAGCCGCGTCCCATTACACAGTCCATTTGCAGGGTCTATGTTCCGGAGCAATATGACAGGACAATTTTTTTTTTCAGCTTCAGGACGTGTGGGGGTAATCCATTAGGTGTCAAGGTGTTCAAAAACTCGGATGGGTAGTAGTTATTGTGATCGTCAATAGCACAGTCAAAACTATGGTACACTTTCTCCTCTCCTTGAAATTTATTGATCATCTTCATATTAGAGCCATGTTACGGTACCTAATTTACTTCTCAAGAGGTAAAAGGTGAACAGAAATCTGAGCCGTTGATTTACGAAAAAAAGAAAAAGAAAAGAAATAAGAATTTGGGTAAGGAACGAGCGCATGCAGGGAATCTGTTCGGTTCCGTTTCCTGCGCTAGTCCTCCGTTTCTTCCGTGTGAGCCCGGCTCCTATGCTGTATCAAAATATGTAGGGATAACCGGAAGATGTCACGATGCCTCCCTCTATTAAGAAGGTAATTGCGCGGTACAAAATCTCCAATCAAAATCCAACACCGATTAGCTTTTTGCCTGCTTCTGGCTCGGTGATATCAGACCACCATGCTTATACGTGCGCAACGTAGAAGCACAAATTTCCCATGGATCTTGTTGTTGAAAAACGGTTCTTAACATCATCTGTGAATCATTTCCATTACACAGTCTTAATTGTGAGATGATTAGTAACAAATGAATTTCACATAGGTATCCTTGGAAGGAACACCCTCTTCCCGGCATGTTGTCGCAACACGATTTCGCAGTCGATGACGTTATCCTGGAACTGACATACTACCAGCCGCGTCCCATTACACAGTCCATTTGCAGGGTCTATGTTCCGGAGCAATATGACAGGACAATTTTTTTTTTCAGCTTCAGGACGTGTGGGGGTAATCCATTAGGTGTCAAGGTGTTCAAAAACTCGGATGGGTAGTAGTTATTGTGATCGTCAATAGCACAGTCAAAACTATGGTACACTTTCTCCTCTCCTTGAAATTTATTGATCATCTTCATATTAGAGCCATGTTACGGTACCTAATTTACTTCTCAAGAGGTAAAAGGTGAACAGAAATCTGAGCCGTTGATTACGAAAAAAAAGAAAAAGAAAAGAAATAAGAATTTGGGTAAGGAACGAGCGCATGCAGGGAATCTGTTCGGTTCCGTTTCCTGCGCTAGTCCTCCGTTTCTTCCGTGTGAGCCCGGCTCCTATGCTGTATCAAAATATGTAGGGATAACCGGAAGATGTCACGATGCCTCCCTCTATTAAGAAGGTAATTGCGCGGTACAAAATCTCCAATCAAAATCCAACACCGATTAGCTTTTTGCCTGCTTCTGGCTCGGTGATATCAGACCACCATGCTTATACGTGCGCAACGTAGAAGCACAAATTTCCCATGGATCTTGTTGTTGAAAAACGGTTCTTAACATCATCTGTGAATCATTTCCATTACACAGTCTTAATTGTGAGATGATTAGTAACAAATGAATTTCACATAAAACTTTTGTTACGTGAAAAGGAGACATGCTGGTATGTGTTCACGTAGTCTAATTTTCAGTTGACAGTATCAAGTTTTTTTACTTCGTTTCTATAGAATGAAAATATCATATATCATGTTATTGTAACAACATGCAAAATCCTAACAAATTTTAAACAAATCTTCCTAAAATGGTGGGAGAGCTATTACCTCTTAAGAGGTAAAAGGTCATCAATCTAGTTAAAATAGACGGTCCACAATTGTTTCGAGGTACCGTAAAAGTTGCCATATATGATGTCCATCACGTCCTTAAAGAAAAGAATAAATCGATATACCACACAAAACCTTTAATCTAATCTAATACGCGTCACTGTGTTGTAAATTTCGTGCATATGCCATGGCCATTACAACTGTCAAGACTTACAATTATTTTGCTAAATAGCCTTACTAACATTGGGTCTTGTGCCTACTATATGGTAAGTGGGCCCGGACAATGGTGTAAGAACAACAACAGTAGGGTGGCGGGACGTGGCTCGGGTGTGACAACGAGAAAACTCGTCTGTGTTGCTCTGCTCTTCATTTCCAACTGAACAGTTGATAGTAAAACCACTAAAAACCGTGTAGGTTTCATGCACGTTCCTATTGGATGTTCGATTCTGGTTGGTTAGTATCGTTAAGAAATATTGTGATGAGCTTAGTCGCAATGGACTGATTCATTTTATTGTTTCCAAGTGAGTCTAAGCAGCAAGATATTTATTTTATGGTCTCATACAACATATTATTCATTTTTTATGTTTCTTAGGCAATACACCCAAAACATAAACTGAACTAGAAACAATATAGATGAAACCTCTTTCATATATTTCTTTATTAATTTATCGCCACATTATAAGAAAATGTTGACATGACACTTTATTTAATGAAAATGGAACTACCATTGAGAGTAATCCGAGAAACACTTTCACGAAACCTAACCAACTTGTAAAACTATACAATTTGTAAAAATTACTAATCAATGTTTGAGATATATAACTTAAGACAAACCTAAAACAAGTATTATGAAAAGAATATACCAGTTTTCCAATGCCACCTTCGAAATAACTATTCCCCACTTGTCTCCCTGTCTTCTCTTTGTATTGAACCCCTCAACGTACGCTACGGATAGTTGGTCACCTTGTCCCGCATGCATCCCCAAGCAACGTAGGCAGCTCCAATAATGTGTTACGATTTTTTTTATTACACAGTATAACTCAGATACTCAACGCACGCACACTCTTCCCTATAAACGTACATATGCAAACCTTACTTCTATGAGCATTTTCGAAGACTGAGCCGGCAAATTCTCGAGATTGACGAAGTCACCACTGGCGCCTCGCTGTCGACGGCTGCGTCGCCTACCGCTAAAATCACAAAGCCGTTACATTCTAGAAAATTCGCTCCTACGAGGAGTTGAACCCAGGACCTCAAGCGCTATGTTTGCCTTCACCAGGTGTGCCTCTCTCCAATAATGCGCAAATTATATTGAAAATATACTATGGTCAACCTGATCAGCTCAGTATGGGGCCAGCAACCGTATGTACACAGATGTCATTTTAGTTTGTGTACATGTGGCAGGAACAAACTGCTCCACTCTGCTGAAAACCTCAAACACATGCAGGAGTACTTTTTATTTCATCCATGCCCCCTTAGTAATACGTCAGTCTGATATCATCATCTAGTCGTTGTAGTAATTAACCCGCGAGCCATCACCTCGTTGGGTAGGCAGCACGACGCATGGTACGCGGCTAAGGAATGCCAAACTCTCCTGCCCCAGACGTACCTTCCCTCCAATAATTCGCCGAGTATATTGGCAATTCCGCGGTCAACCTTATCTGCCCGATCGCATGTATGATTACACAGGAATTTGGAAAAGAGAGGCAGAAAGGTCATCTGATGATCTGGCGAATCCAGACGCATATTCTTCCTCCGGTGTTGTTTTGTTGCTGATTTTTTTCTTTGCTTCTTGAGCCTGTTCGACTGGCTTCTTTGCAGTCTGCAGCTACAATGTTTATAGTTATTTTTCAGCAGCCGCAGCCGCAGCCGCAGCCTGTCGAACAGGTTGTTTACAACATGCAGAGCTCCTGGTAGCTCTAGTTAAGTTAATGCTTAAACTGACCGCAAATCTCGCACAGGCCCGCTACCGGCCATGACCTCAACTGAATGACAACCAAATGGAACTCGGTCACCAGTAACGGCATGTTTTTTTTTCCGATTATTAGTAACTATATTACCTGAAAGCCTCAACCGCTTGGCGCTCATCATGTACACATGTACTTTGAACATCTGTTCATGTGGACTACGAGTACGTGGAGGCCTCCCTGTCACCCTCATGTGATTGATGCTCGCTTACTAATCGCGATAACATTTTTTATGGGTTGTAGCATTTGTCCTAGAAGGCGCCCTCACACTGCATATGCGCAACAACTATGAAAGTACCAACCGTACAACATGTACCATTGCATACGAATTTTGATTAATATATCACAACTTAAGTCCACCGTGTTCTAAAAAACAACTTAAAGTCTACCTAGGAGAAACATGACAACTGATTAATTGCTTTTATATTCATCCAGTATCGATAATGTTATTGCAAAAGATCAAGTTAGTTATATCCCATCTAATACCCAAGTATAGCCCTTCTATTGTTCTCTTAGGGCAGTTCCTGGAGTGTACATTTCTTAAGAGTAAATTTAAGAAACACATATATAGTTTGAGAAAGCTATCACAACATTTTAGATTTTAGGAGCTGTCACTATGTAAGAAAGGCACAAATAAAACACCTTAATCACAAACAGGTAACTAAAAACGCGTCTCCAAACATGTAGATTACCTGAATCCTATATCACAACTCTACATAATAATAAAAAAATTGTATCACGAAGTTGCAGATTTTTTAGCAATGTATCCTAACAACTAGATATTTAGTACTTCTAGAGAACTACATATTTAACATGCACGAGTATCACAAATCCAGATTTCTTGATCTGCTTATATAGTGTAGCGACAAATTGACACGTTAAGCTTACAGTTTTAAATTTACGATACAATGTCATAGTTTTCTAATATAATTTGTTAAATACGCAGCTTTTGTACTAGGATACACTTGGAGTTTGATAGAACTCCTAAAACTTAGTTTTGTGGTTGTTTTATCAAACTTATCTGTAATATTGTGGATTTCACTCTTTGTTTAACAATACTCATGAATCAATTTTTGCATTTGAACTTGCTTAAAGTTAAAGACTACTCTTTTGTAATATCTTAGTACTCACGGACGACACATGTTTACATAATCGAAAAGGAAGTTTCTTAGTTGTATGAAGCTATCTAAATATTGAGGTATTGATTCTCGACAACCTAACTTTCTGTTGCAGCTAAGAGACACGGAAAGGTCAGTTTTAGCTGACATGCCACTTTTGAAAAATAGATTTAACGAAACAAAAACCCTACTTAGTTGTAGATTGACGATTAGGTCAGTTTTAAAGGACAGTTTCATCTCACATTTTTTCAAAAGTGGCACGTCAGCTTTGTGTTTTTGTTTCGTGGAATGATATTTTTTTTACACGGTACAACTCAGATACTTACAACACACGCACACTCATTTTTATGAACGTACATACGCAAACCCTACTTTTATAAACATCTTGGAAGACTAGGCCGGCAAATCCTCAAGATTGTCGAAATCGCCACGGCGCCTCTGTCGACGGTCGCCTACACTGAAAGCATAACGCCGTTAAATCCTAAAAAATTTCTGAAATGAAATTGCATCTAGTTTCATGTCACAACTTCATAGGCTTGTCAGAACATTAAATTGATGTATGATGATGTCTTATTAAATGTGTCACACATTAGAAATCGGAGGCCCTCAATGCACTTTCGCTCACCTTTCATCTATCGACTAGAAACGGTGCTTGCAGCCTTTCATCAGAATGAAAGGCATATACTTTTTCTCATCTTAAGTTTCTTGCCATGTCATCTATTTTTTGATACGACAGATAATAATTATCAATAAAAGATCCCTTGAAACTAGTCTTAACGTTCTTGTGTCTCTTATTAACCCCGTGCGTGGCCGTGAGTATCTCCTCTCAACAGCGACCAACACAAGGAGCACCAAGTCTCGTGATCCTGATTCCTATGGACGACACGTCTCTGCGCACGTAGTACATGTCCGAGGTTGTAGCACGCGGGAGCGTGGCAACGCGGAATGCGACGGACATTTGTGCGGACCGAAATACCACTTTTGTCATTTGTCATTTGTGCGGACCATAACATAGGTCTGATCTCGAGTATAACGAAGAGACGCAGTATTAGAGAAAGTTGGCACTGATTTGCGCTCGAGGAAATCAGGCACGATTTTATTGTTGGCGAAAAAGAAATTGGCATAATTTGAACCATGAATTTGTTTCCTGCGTTCCAATAAAGGCTCCTCCACAATATGTGGGAGTATCATTAGTTGCTTATACAAGTGTGCTGGTCTGGACGAGATTCAGAATGCTGTCGTTGATGCACGCGGCCCCATCGAAGACCTAATCTAGAACAGTTCAAGTACTAGTGTTTTGGATGATACTGATTCTATTATGCAGCGAGGACAAACGAACGAATTCAGCCACGACAGTCAAATTTCAGAGTTCAGACAATTTGTTCTTGAATACCATTTTCTTAAACTAACTGAGTAACGGTCGAGTTGAACAAAGCTAAGATCACACACTTCATTCAGTTGAACTTACTAAACTGAGGTCAGATTCAGCTGTGGTCAGAGAAATAACATAAAATAGTGTTTTTATCGAAACTCTGGTACGGAACTGCAATCTAACTCAATTCCTATGTATTGATATTCGGTGATCGCACCATAGGAGTCAAAAAGAATGAAAGCACATGCGCCACTTGTCGCCTGGCGAGCTAGGGACGAATTATACGAGAGTGATTTTTTTTCTTCGCCTAGGCTTTAAACAACGGTTGAGCCAGTGAAGGGACAACTTCTATCATCAAACTTCGCGGACCAATGGTTTGTTAGTCAGCAGCTGGTTACATTTTTTCCGTTGTGGCAGCAATTGATGTCCAATAATTGATGTTTTTTATTTGAAACCATCCTGAGGTGCACTGCACGGATATAAATAGCACGCCATCGGTTCAACATTGTCACTGCGGCCGGCACTTGCTTTCCATACCCACAAAACACAGTTTATCATGACGATCAGCTTCTACTATGAATGCATCTACATCAAGCTGCAGAGTTTTCTCCGCATTACTAGATACATTCTTGAATTCTTCTCCTTCGCTCACCGATTCATCGCGTCCCGTGTCCGCCCATTCTACATCCACCTAGCCTATTTCCTTGTCATCAGTTTCATCGGTTCAGCCCTCTTGGTAACACTGAAACCTAGCAACCCTGACTACAGCCCTCGATACGTCGACATGCTGTTCTTGTCAACCTCTGCTCTGACCGTCTCTGGCCTCAGCACCATCCAAATGGAGGACCTCTCGAGCTCACAGATTGTTGTCCTGACACTGCTGATGTTTGCAGGAAGTGAGATCTTCGTTTCTTTCTTAGGCTTGATGCTTCGCTCTCCCACCCAAAAAGCCAAGCCAGTTAGTTCTGCTGCAGGCAACAAGATCATCTCTGTTCCTGTGGAGGTGGAGCTCGAAGCCGTAGACCAAGCGGCGAGCGCAGACATCACATCCTCAGAGGCAGAGTTGCATGCTGATGAAGCAGCGCTTGCAGTTCCGTCTCTGAGCAGTGATGCTCTCAGCGAGAGTAGTAGGATGGCAAGATACCTAGGATTTATAGTTCTCGGCTACCTTGCGATTACCCATGTCCTTGGCTTCCTGCTAGTTTTCTTGTACATAACTCATGTGCCATCTGCAAGAGCTCCACTGACCAAGAAAGGCATCAACGTTGCGCTCTTCTCGATTTCGGTCACCGTCTCCTCCTGCGCCAACGGCGGGCTGGTGCCGACGAACGAGAACATGGCCATCTTCGTCAAGCACACGGGCCTCCTGCTGATGTTCGCCGGCCAGATCCTCGCCGGCAACCTGCTGTTCCCTCTCTTCCTGAGGCTTCTGGTTTGGTTCCTGTGGAGGGTGACCAAGCTGAGATCGCTGGAGCTCATGGTCAGGAACCCTGAGGCCCTGCGGTTCACTCATCTTCGTCCTAAGCTGCCCACGGCGTTCCTTGTCTCGACGGTCGTCGGCCTTGTAGCGGCAGCTGTTGCACTGTTCTGCGCCGTCGACTGGGATTCTTCAGTGTTCGATGGGCTGAGCAATTACCAAAAGTTTGTCAGTGCATTTTTCATGGTGGTGAATGCTAGGCATTCAGGAGAGAACTCCATCGACGCCGGGCTCATCTCCCCAGCCGTTCTAGTTCTCTTCATTGTCATGATGTTAGTATACATCAACTTTTGCTGATTGCTTGAGAACCAGCTGATATGAGATATCTGTCTCTGATGAAAACCAATCTTTTACTCTTGTTTGTTTGTTTCAGGTACTTGCCATCTTCCGCGACGTTTGCGCCACCAACCGGAGACGACGACAAAGCCGAGGATGAGAAAGTGGCTCCCCAACGCGGGTCTTTGGTGGAGAACGTGGTCTTCTCGCAGCTCGTTTGCGCTCGGCATTCAGGAGAGAATTCCATCGACGCCGGGCTCATCTCCCCAGCCATTCTAGTTCTCTTCATCGTCATGATGTTAGTAACAATTTTTACATCAACTTTTGCTGATTGCTTGAGAACCTGATATGAGATATCTGTCTCTGATGAGAACCAATCTTTTACTCCTGTTTGTTTGTTTCAGGTACTTGCCATCGTCAGCGACGTTCGCGCCACCAACTGGAGACGACGACAAAGCCGAGGACGAGAAAGTGGTTCCCCAACGCGGGTCTTTGGTGGAGAACGTGGCCTTTTCGCAGCTCGTTTGTAACGCAGTCTTTGTCATCGTGATCTGCATCACCGAGCGGAGAAGACTCCGAAACGACCCACTCAATTTCTCCATGCTGAAAATAATATTCGAGGTCATCAGGTGCGTGCTCTGTTTAATCGATGTGGTCTTAATTTCTGTCCCACCTGCTAGTTATTACCTTACAGAAAAGACAATAAAGGCATCTCGTGTCCTCAGATCTACAAAGTAACATAAGAAATGCCTCAATGGTCAAAACGGAATCGCGTTTTTTTTATGTCTGCTAAAAAGAATAAGAAACAACCACCTCATGATGCCTGTTCTTAGTTACACTCGTTCGTGTGTGCAGCGCATACGGCAACGTGGGACTGTCCACTGGTTACAGCTGTTCAAAGCTGCAAGATCTTCACCCGGAGAGCATCTGTAATGACCAGCCATACAGCTT
This sequence comes from Eragrostis tef, assembly GCA_000970635.1. Classification (NCBI taxonomy): domain Eukaryota; kingdom Viridiplantae; phylum Streptophyta; class Magnoliopsida; order Poales; family Poaceae; genus Eragrostis; species Eragrostis tef. The sequence goes on along the minus strand of LAPY01000427.1, from coordinate 166,199 downwards.
CGTCGGATTTTGGAGCGACGAAGGGAAACTGATACTAGTCTTCATTATGCTCTACGGAAGGCTCAAGGCCTTCAGCACGGGCACAGGAAAATATTGGAAGATAGCGTGAAACACAGGAAGGGTTCACATGTGTTTGAAACGCTGTCAGTGTATAACATTTAGTACAATTGTCGCTCTCAGTGTAGAGGAACAACTTGAAATGTCAGGCTTTAGTCCGATCCTCGTGCATAAACAATTATGTGAACGCGGATGTTGCGCAAGCACAATAGCAATTCAAAAAAAAAAAATCCTTTTCTACTGCTCAAGTCGTCTTCTTATTGTATATAAGCCTTAGATTAAACATGAAGTCACCATCCTCAAGCCATGTGCAAATTCATATATCCTTTATTAAACAACATTTTTTTTCAAGGCATCATAGAATACTAAAAACTGGAATATCTGAGAAAATATAAAATCCTATAAATTCTCTATTAGATCTTACAAATAAGATCCTACAAATACTATCAATACTAAACAACATATGCTGCATCAATCGTGTTCAATTTTAAAATCCTATCAATTAATAAACATATGTTGCATGAATTGTATTCGAATTTTAGAATCCCATATATGTACCATCGATGATGTCGATACATGTATAGTTTGTGACACCACAAGCACACCGTCAGTGTAGCATTCTCGCCTAGTATTAAGACTTATCGTATCCACAATGAACAGAAAGCGAAATTGAATTGTATTCGAATTTTAGAATCCTATATATGTACCATTGATGATGTCGATACATGTATAGTATGTGACACCACAAGCACACTGTCAGTGGAGCATTCTCACCTAGTATTCAGACTTATCGTATCCACAATGAACAGAAAGCGAAATTGAAGGACATTCTAGTATATCTATGAAAACCAAATCTAATGTCAAGCATTTGCATATATGGGAAGGTTGCGAAAGAGATGAAAGGTTGTTGAAAGGTTAATCATCATAATCAAATGTCTTAGCCAGATATGCATTAAGCGTAAGCTTACTGTGAGGTGTGGTTCAGGTAACTAATTAAAAAACCAAATCACGTGAAAGCTGTAACAATGTTCTACCTAGTATCACCTCTGAGCAGTACTAAGTGCTGCCAAGAGAACGGCAAGTGACAAAGCAGAGGAACATAAACAAAGAGCTAGCTTTACTAAGTGCTAGCGTCATCAATTTAAAACAGAGGAGCATGAATTAACCAAGTGACAAAAAACATTGCTGGGAGGAACATAGACAAAGACAGTTCAGTGACCTTGGTAATGTCAAACAAGCATTCCTGGCTAAGTGTATAGTTAAAGAAAAAGGAGCATATTTAATGAGTATATTGGAAAATACATGGCACTGTACAATTTGACAAAGTTATAGTACCTGGGTCGCATAAACATGGAGGTTCTGCAGCAACTCGTAAGCACCAGCACAAATGGGGGAAAACGAAGAATCAGAGCTGTAATATGAATTCAGAGGCCTCGAACAGGGCGGGAATGTATGGATCAATTGCACATGATTAAGGAAAGCCATTAGCCATATTCATCTTCACAGTTCCGGGCACCTGGTGCGCAGCTGCGGCGGCAGGTCCGGCCCACCAGCCGCCGACGATCCAGCACACGAACAAATGCGAGAAAGGAACAAACGAGAGTGAGGATACCAGCGGAGATCGCGGCTGCGGCGGCGGGCCCGCCCCCCCAGCCGCCGACGATCCAGCACACGAACAAATGCGAGAAAGGAACAAACGAGAGTGAGGATACCAGCGGAGATCACCCTCAATAATTATTGAGAATTTGCTTGTGGAAGAACTACCGGGAGGTGGGATTTACAGCGGGTCCCTGCTGGCCGGCGACGAGCGGAGCCGCGCTCGTGGAAATTTGAGGTCACGCGCGGCCGCAGGAGATCATGGTGGGGATATTGGGATGCGCAGGAAGGCGCCGCTAGGGGTGGGAGTGGGAGCGGACGGAGGCGAGGGCGGAGGTCACCGGCTGCGGCGCAACATTGCCGACCGCCGGGGCGGTGACCGGGGGTCTGGAACATTTGCAAAAGTCCCCCTATCCCGCGTTCTGTAAACTTACACATAGCCCCCTATTTGGATCGCGATTAATAGTCGCGATCCCAATAGTTACAAATAGCCCCCTATTTTGGATCGCGATTAATAGTCGCGATTCAAATATTTATATATAACCCCCTGTCCTGGTATAAGTATTTATAAATCGATCCCTAGCTCCTGATCCGGATCGGTTCCTCCGCGCGGCGCATCGGTAGCCGGCATCCCGCCGCTCGCCGCCGGCGACGTCTCCTCCCTTGGCCCGCCGGAAGCACAAATCCCCATCCAGGCCACCAATCCCCTGCCCAAGAATTCTTGAACTTGGCCGAACGACAAGCCAGAGCCATGGAAATGGAGGCCGACACGCCGAGCCACCCCGCCCCAACCCCCCTGTTGCCCTCCGGCGACGTCAGTAATGCCGTCGCCGACGTGAGCGCGGCGCCT